>CM077288.1:68330972-68363472 GCA_039654925.1 Anguilla pacifica
ACACACTTGGCCCAGGCAGGCAGGACACCTGACTGGTTGGAAAGGACGAGGTGAACTTGTGCACCTGCTGCAGATAAAACTGCACGTGTCCCAGCTCCAGCGCCACGACGCAAACATGGTGTGCTGGACACACGACAGCACCCTACATGCCGAACACAAAGGTGCCTTCCCAATACCACTCGTATTTACACTCTGTGGCACGCTGGCCAGGATATGCTAACTCTACTCAGCTCTGACACGCTAGCCAAGCTATGCTAACTCTACTCAGCTCTGACACACTGGACAAGATATGCTAACTCTACTCAGCTCTGGCACGCTAGCCGGGCTATGCTAACTCTACTCAGCTTTGACACGCTAGCCAAGCTATGCTAACTCTACTCAGCTCTGACATGCTAGGCAGGCCTTCCTGCTCAACTCAGCTCTGACACGCTGGCCAGGCTATGCTAACTCTACTCAGCTCTGACACACTGGACAAGATATGCTAACTCTACTCAGTTTGACACACTAGCCAGGCCTTCCTGCTCAACTCAGCTCTGACACGCTAGCCAGGCTATGCTAACTCTACTCAGCTTTGACTTCGAGCTTTCCTGCCCCTTTTCAAATTTTCACCACGGTTGCAGTTGTGCAGGTGTCACTGTGGATAATCCAGGCATGAGCGATTAGCCAGCAGGTCAAAGGTCACCCAGACAAAGCACCCTGCACACAGAGGCTGTATCTGAAATCGCATACTACGTACTACATACTATATATGTATGCTGTCATTCCACGACCTTTGTATGTCAGTAAAAAGTACAAAAGCTTTTCAGACAGGCGTTGTCATAGAAATATGCCACAGCCTTTAAGCACTCTGCCCGTTGATGACGCTTATAGACCTGTTGAAGACACGTGAGTGTCACCTACGGGCACAACTTAAATACATATGATCCCTTAAGTAAATGTGATCCTGTAACCCTTTCTCATTTAACAAAGCCACTAATGTTTGTGACAGATTTAATCTGGGAGGAGCCAACTCTCTACTTGATGAGACTCTGTGCAAGGCAAGCAGAGGAAGATTTAAAATGCAAATCCATACTCTCTGCTTAGCATAATAAAAGGTCACACGTTTACCTTGTTCCCACTTTTTTGCCTCTGACTTAACGGTCCTATGCCACTATTGATGTCTAGCTGGTTGCTTGGATTGTGAACTATCGCAATGCATTGTGAGATACGTGTGCCAATGTAGCATCCAGTGTTCCCATACCATGATATTTCACCGGATGTAGTATGACATCCGGGTATTCTTCTCATACCATTTCATGTATACTATGGTTTCGGACATACTATGCACTATGTACTCGTGTACTAAATAGTGCGTGATTTGGGACGCAGGCAGGACCCACCTTTTCCCCCTCTGTGGGGTTCTTGTCCGGGTGGTACTTGAGGGCCAGCTTCCTGTAGGCCTTCTTCAGCTCGTCCGCGCTGGCGTTGGGCCTGACGCCCAGCATGTCGTAGAACCCAGTCTCCTTCACCATGGCTGTCTCCACACACACGCACGCAAAGTGCCCTGCAGACAGGGGCTCCTTTTTAAAACCAACCTGTCAGTTTCTCATACAGGCCCTTGACATGGGCATATTTGAAGGAAATGGTTTAAGGATTCTAAAAAATATATATTTAGAGGGAAGCCCCCTTTGTGTAGGTTCTGAGCCTTTTTTTAAATCACTTTTGTTGTTTTAACAGTCCACATTTTTGATTCAAATACTTCATTTTCTCTCTGTGAATCTTTCTTGGAATCACACCTTGTACTTCATGATCGTCAGTCACATTTCACTGTAATCACAGACCGAATTCAAATTGCCTTCACAGATTTGATACATTCAAGAGCCAATAACACAGGTTATGAAAATATACTCAAATTCCTGGGCACTTCCTCAAACGCTGACAGAGAAACTACAACACGAGATTTACAGTAAAAGTTTCTCTATTTTTCCAAAGTAAACCTTGAAAACATGACCGGATGTTGTTTCATTTGATGGAATAGTTTTTTTTTTGCCCCGCAGTGTAACACGACGGTGACGGTGTGGTTGCAAAAGCACATTGAGTAAGACACTTCTACTTTACATCAGCTGACTCCAGGTAACCGCGGACTTGCTGGTGTTGCTAGAAAACGACGCTCAGGACCCACGGACTTAAATTACACACATGGCTATTAGCCTAAATGTTTAACCTGAATAAACTTGAAGTATTGGCATACCGATTACAAATATGTATTCGCTCTAAATTAGCTTGTTAATAACGCATTTAAATTAACTTCTAACCTAACGCCTGTATATACAGTGTGTGCTCCTACATAACCACAGCTAAGCCAAGCCGCCTGGCAAAAAAGCCCTCAAATCTTGTGTAAAGAACATTTAGAAACGCGATTTAAATCTGTTAAACAATATGAATAACGCGGGGAAATGTTAATAATCAAGCTGGAAAATCACAGTCCGACAGTCCTGATCCAGACTCAGGCTAGCTATGCTAACTAGGCAAGTTTAGCTGCCTAAGCAACATAACAAGAAAGACTGACTTCACTGTTACAACGCAAGTGCCGTATATTTCCCGATAGTTTTTCCGCAATCAGTTATATTCGTCTACAAATATAACATAACAACACAGGTAGCAAGCCACTCTTATATTCGCTACCAGCTAACCTTAGCCACCAAGGCTACCTTGACTAACCTTTGTAATCTTCGTAGCGAGCTGTGAAAAGCTTTCTCTAGCCGAGGAATGGCCTGAATTAAGAAAAAGGAAGTATCGTACATTTCTCGGTTTTATAATTACTTACGTTACTTAGCTAGGAAGTTTACCTTCCCTAAACAGTGCGTATCAAAGGTAGTCAAAGCAAGTTAAGCTAAAATAACTATCATACTTACAGTGCAAAAATCGAAGCTCCTCTCGTCCCGCGCGAAGGACTTCTAGAAGCTTCCTCCTCTAGCTCTTTCTACTGGAATCCCAATTTTGCGTCACACCCCTTGGTGATGACGTCATTCGAACCCCTCCCATGCATAATGATGTCATGGGCATGTGCGCATCTTTCAAACACGCCCATTATTTAAACTAGAGGTTGCTTTATCGTGACTGTAACTGATAGTGTCAACGTGAAACTACCACACTGGGTACAAAATGAGGATTAGGGGTGCCTTTGGCTAATTAATTCAGAGTCGGGGCAGAGAGACTTTTTAAAATACCTTGCAAGTTAAACTCAAGAATATATTTAAAAGTAATAAAGTAAAGTTTAATCACCCTGGATAAATTATTAAGCTTGGTTAAACGTGGATCAACACTGGGAAAATGTCACATTTTTATTTCCCCTGTATTGCATTACTAGTATAGTATCCACCTGTTCTAGCTAACCACAATTAGTTCATTTCACAAATGTAACATTTTAAGACGGGCCCGCTGGATTTTCATATATCAATCATAATAAACTGTTAATAGTTCTCTGGGGACCGAAGTAATACAATTGTTTCTATACAGATATAGATACTGTAAATACAGATGTCTTCGATCATATGTTCTGGGCGTTTACAGGCGTACTATTCCAGTACTGGTTCCTGCAGTTCGACTATTTTTGCCTTGTACTTTTTGTCCCCCTTTCGTTTCCATAGCGCACGTTGCAGCGAATGAATTTTTTGTCGGTTCTTGTTGTAGGAATATAGTTAGTAAAAAGCGTGGCGCCGCGATTCAGATTTTTCTGGTAATTAGCTACATTTTAAGTATGTTCCGTACAAGCACACCGAAAATATTTTTTTATTGTAGGGTAGGAATATTTCTGTCTACGTTCTTCGTTTTGTCTGTTTCAGCTAATCGCTAGTCTGTACTGTAGGGAAGTTCTTTGTTGACATGGTACAGGCGGTTCACTTTAGCTGGCTAGTTAGCGCTCATAATAGCGACTTTACTAGCTTGTTTGCTATGTTAATTAACATACCTTGCTAGTTGGCAACGCATTCTAGCAAATGTTACGATTTGTGGACTTTGGTATCTGCGTATTGTTGTTGCTGTACAGCTAGAGATGTATTAACCGGTAGGTGGCTAGGTAATGCTGATGTAAAACTCATTAACTAAAAATTCGTGGAGCACCACTTTGTCCAGCACCACCAACCAGATAATTACTTAATAACCTGACTAATATTGTGTTCAGGGAGACAATGTCTAGTTGCTGGCTCGTTCGGAAGGATGGAAGCCATAAACCAATACGCCTACCTCATCTCCAGACAGTGGTGTTGGGTCGGGGACCCGAAACTACAATTAAAGACAAAAAGTGCTCCAGGGAACAAGGTATAAAACCGTGTTTCTTTCTTTCGGGTCGATGCCAGTGCCCACTGCATGTGTAACACCATACAATAACGCGAATTAACGGTTAACTCGCTTGTTTGGATGGTGTTAACTAACTCCACAATGTAAGTGCTTCAGTGTGTTTTTTACCTTTATTTATTTGTTGTCAAGGTTGGTGCGTGGTGATCGCGTTGGAATAAATGTGTAGCTAATGAGTTTTTACAGTGTTTTTGAAATATATGCCGTTTCTTATTTTCTCACAGTGAAACTGAAGGCAGATTGTAACAGGGGATACATCTCTGTCAAACAGGTTTGTAAACCTGCACTGCTCACAAATGACTCTTCTGAAACACACATTTGTATGGTGTGTGACTGGTGATTTCAGAGAAGCAGAAAGAGTATGTGTAGACACACTTGTTATTTGTCACTTTAAGTACGCTACAAACTTGACTTTTATTCTCATTGCTGCCTCATTTCTCAAAGCGTGCATTTCACCATCCCTTGGAGATGTCTTCCTTTACTTTGAATTCGCAGTTATGCTTCTGGCTTTGTGACATATTCCCTTTCACCTGTGCAGACGCTGACGTGAATAAGCATGGAGGAAGACATTTTATTGCGGTGGCGAAAAACAGCATAAAAATAATTTTCCTGAAACACGGGTTGTGTGTCTCATAGTGCTGTTTGCAAAACTGGTATTCAAACCCACAACCTTCTGGCTATGTCACCATTCTTGACCACTCTTTTGTGGCATTGAGTGGCAGCGTATTGTTATGGGCAGGGAACTTGACTTTCAATTCAGGGGTTGCGGGTTTGATTCCCAACTGGACTGACCCTTTTTCCTCTCTTGCCATCGCACAGCTTGGTGTGAACCCCACCAGCGTGGGTTCAGACCCCGTTGGACAAGGGAAGGAGGTGAGGTTGAAGCCTGGGCAGCTGCTCTACATGGTCAACCAGCTGTACCCCTATACCGTTCAGTTCAGGGAGGAGTCCTCCAACCCCAACTCCAAGAGACCCCACACGCCTGGGACGGAGGAGCAGGACACCGACGCCAGGCCCCCCGGGCAAAAGGTGCCCCGGCCAGAGGGTCCCGAAAAAGGCCCCAGCCAGCACAGATCCGCAGGGGCGCTGGGTATGCCCCCCTCAAAAACACAGCCCCGCCCCCCAGAGAAGACTGTCGGCAGCAGCGCACAGCCCCAAGCACAAGTATGCTTTTCATATGAACTTCAGTAGTATTTACAGAACTGCACGGTTTATAAGTGAGGATGGTATGCTGGTACACTGGGTGTTTTCAACATTTGTTAACATAATATAACATAATGACGAGAACAGGCCATTCAGCCCAACAATACTCGCCATTTTCCTCAGTAAATTAGTGCTCTGATTACAGACTAGATAGTGTCTAACACCGTATCCATACCCAGGTCTTGAAAATCCCCAGAGTTTCTACCTCTACTACGTGACCTGACAGACTATCCCACACATTGATGACTCTACGCATGAAAAAATTCTTTCTAATCTGTCTGTACGGAATTTACCTAATGTGTCTATACATGTTTAACAAACACAGTCTACATTTCTCTGTTTGTTTAATGTATGTACGTATACTGAGGCGTAGCTGCAAACATATACACACATGTTCACGCTGTCTAAGTAAGGCCGTGCCTGTGACTTTTAATCACACATGTTCGCTGTGTGCTGAAAGCTGAGAATGTGAAGCTGAATTGCCTTAAGATTGTGGAGTCGGTGAAAAGGCGCAGTGGGTTTGTGCGGAGAGTCCCAGAGCTGCCTGTTCTTCACAGGAGACGGGTGGACACTGGAGCCAAGGCCTGAAAGCTAGCATGCAGGACCCCACAATGCAGGTGACTGGGCCTGCTTTGTCCCTCTAAGTGGTGTGTGTGTGCATGCAAGCGAGCGAGCGAGCGAGAATGAGTGTGTGAGAGAGTGAGTGAGAGAGTGAATGAGTGAGTGAGATAGAGAAAGAGAGACAGAGATAACTGCACAACCTCTGGTAGAGAAACTGCTCAGACTCACTCTGCAGTAGAAGTCCTGACTGAAGCTAGCAGTGGGGTCCAGTGGCTGGCAGGCTGCAGCTGTACCTGGAAAGTTGCTGGTTCGACTCCCTGCACTGCACTTATGTTCAAGGCGCTATATCTAAATTACTAAAAAACTTATCTAAAAAAACTGCTGAATAAATGCCAAAAAAAAAATCTGAAGGTTTGTAGGTTTCCTTGGACTAGGTTGTCCACTAGGGACAGTGAGTGTGAGTGCGTGTGTGTGTGATCGTGTGTGTGTGCGTGCGTGAGTGTCTGTCTGTATGTAAGTGCGTGGGTGTGTGTGCGTATGTTTGCGTGTGAATGTGTGCGTGTGTGTCTGTGAGTGTGTGCATGTGTGTGCATGTTTGTGCGTGGGTGTGAGTGTGTGAGTGTGTGCGCATGTTTGTGCGTGTGTGTGAGTGTGTGCGCATGTTTGTGCGTGTGTGTGAGTGTGTGCGCATGTTTGTGCGTGTGTGTGAGTGTGTGTGCGTGAGTGCGTGCGCATGTTTGTGCGTGTGTGTGTGAGTGTGTGCGCATGTTTGTGCGTGTGTGAGAGTGTGTGTGCATGTTTGTGCGTGTGTGTGAGTGTGTGTGCGCGTGCGCATGTTTGTGCGTGTGTGTGAGTGTGTGTGCGCGTGCGCATGTTTGTGCGTGTGTGTGTGTGAGTGTGTGTGCATGTTTGTGCGTGTGTGTGAGTGTGTGTGTGTGCGCATGTTTGTGCATGCGTGTGTGCAGTCTGGACTCTTCCCTCGTGTGCTGAGGAGGGCCCTTTGTGTTTCCAGGTGTACAAGGACGAGCAGGTGGTGGTCATTAAGGACAAGTACCCAAAGGCGCGTTACCATTGGCTGGTTCTCCCGTGGGAGTCCATCTCCAGCCTGAAAGCCCTGCAGGGGGCGCACTGCGGCCTGCTGCGGCACATGCAGCGCGTGGGAGAGCGCATGGTGCAGCAGTGCAGAGATGCGCAGTCCCTGCGCTTCCGCATGGGCTACCACGCCATCCCCAGCATGAGGTGAACGAGTGAATGCATGCATGCGTGTGAATGAGTGAATGCATGCATGCAGATTAATGTGTGAGGGGAGGTTTTAATTAGTTGTGTGTGAATTTATAAGTGGATGCATACAAAGTGCATTGACAGATGAGTGGATAAATACATTCATTGATTAAATATGGTGTTAATGATCTGGCTGGTACAGTAACATGGAGCCACCTGCAGGTGTCACTGTTGCTCTTCGGAATCGATCGAGCATGACTTAATTTTTCTTAATTATGTGCTTTTCGTGTTTGTTGTTATTATTATTTTCCCTCGTAAACCACTTAAAGCCATCCATGCCAAAGTCCCATGTTCTCATTGTGCTATATTTCAAACAACTACATAAAAAGTAATTACAAAAAATTTTAACCAATCAAATTTGGGACTTAGGGGAATCAACTGGCTCCTAATTACATTGCTGAACACATTTGTTTAAGTTCTTTCATAAATATTTTTTCCTTGAACTTAATAACACAATGCAGGTTTGGCTCATTATCATTTGCTCTGTCTTTCAATTGTTGATGATCTACCAAATGGTTAGTTTTAGTGGCCTGTTTGTCCACACCTTCACTAATTAGGAGCCTGTTGATTCACCTCAGTCTTTAACTTGATAAGTTAAACAATTCTGTAACCCCTTTGTATCCAGTTGTTTGCAATATAGCACAATAAGCACAGTGTGAGCTTCACGGCGTGCATAGCTTTTCCTGACATAATGTGGTTTAAGTTGGTAAATAATCCCTCTCAACATGAAAAGCATGTGGTTAAGAAAAATGACGGCTTGTTAAAATTCCGGGATTGCAATTGTGGTTCAAACGAAAACCAGTATACGCAGGACCGCATACCACTGATTTACTTGAGTCTGTTGGGAAAATCTCAAAATAAGAAGCTTGGATTAAGCTGTACAATGCAGTGTAACTGCAACCATAAACTGTATGCCATCTGATTAGTTTTGCTTTAGCTTACCTGTGAAATACTTTGGATCGTGTAGTGTATGTGGACGCCTGACATCCAACATATCATCCAAAATAATGGGCATTAATAAGGAGTTGGTCCACCCTTTGTTGCTATAACAACCTCCACTCTTCTGGGAAGGCTTTATACTAGATGTTGGAGCACTGCTGTAGGGATTTGCTGCCATTCAGCCAGAAGAGCATCAGTGAGGTCGGGCTCTGATTTAGTAGCCCAAGCCGTGATCAACAGCCCCAGACCAAGGGGTGTCCAGATACATGTGGTCATACAGTGTATGACTGGGTGGGGGTGGAGCATGATGTTCAGGGTGTAAGAATATGGGCTTGTGACTCCAAGCTCACCGGTTTGATTCCTCGTGGGCTGCCCCAGGTACTGATCCTGAATTTCTTTTTCAGTACATGCATATATTATGTAATGAATATAAGCTGTGTGACACGCTCTGGACTTGACTGCTGAATGCCTTTAATGTTAAACGTGCCTGCTTTCTGTGTTGTCCCAGCCACGTACACCTGCATGTGATTAGCCAGGACTTTGACTCTCCTTGCCTGAAAAACAAGAAACACTGGAACTCCTTCACAACTGACTACTTTGTTGATTCTCAAGGTAAAAAAAAAAAACGGCTACTTTTACCTGGGGTGGCTCAACCATTAACCTTAACTTGTTGTCCATTTTGAATGGCCTGTTCTCCTCATTGTGTATTCTTATGCTCTTATGTTCTAGATGGGATGAATGGCCTGTTCTCCTCATTGTGTATTCTTATGCTCTTATGTTCTAGATGGGCTGAATGGCCTGTTCTTATGCTCTTATGTTCTAGATGGGCTGAATGGCCTGTTCTCTTTCTGCGTTCTGATGTTGTAGACGAGCTGAAGGTCCCGTGTGCCTGGGGTGTGTGTGCTCTCTCTCGCAGACGTGGTCGCGATGCTGGAGCGGGACGGGAGGGTGACGGTGAAGGAGGGGGTGGGCGAGCTGCTCAAACTGCCGCTGCGGTGCCACGTGTGCCACAGAGAGCTCGCCACCATCCCGCAGCTGAAGGAGCACCTGAAGACCCACCTGCCCAGGTGAGGTGGGTGTGCGCCTGCAGGGGGAGACAGAGAGCAGGAATGTTCCAGAAGAAGACCGCAACGTTTTTTTTGTGTGGTTCCCTCTCCTCTGACACTGGGGAAGATGAGCTGCTCCTTCCTGTCTCTACAGTCCAGCAGTTAATCTCGCAGACACCGCCAGTCACCTGAGGATGTGAATGCGCTGCTTCTGCTGCCTCGGCCACAAGAGGGTGATGCTGAGCAATAGGTCACAGATTTCCCTCCCTCCCCCTCTGCCTCTCTCCCTCTCTCTCTGCCTCCCTCCCTATCTCTCTGCCTCCCTCCCTCCCTCCCTCCCTGGGTGACTGGAAGCACTGCTGCCGTGCCTCATGGGAAAGACAGGCAGAGGGAACAGGAATATCACTGTAGAACTACAGCAGCATTCCACACAGTAGCCTTCCATAGGAGTGATTCAGGGAATTTTCACACCCCCCCCCCCCCCCCCCCCCCCCACTGTACAATTAAAAGATTCCAAAAAAATTACGGCTCAAGTTTATTTTTTGTTTCATTCATAGAATGACAGACAGGGGGCGACACTTCCCTTTTGAAGACGTGTGTTAGTATCTACAGTGGAAACTTTACAGACTTCAGTTGGACCATTTCTTAAAAGGTGCTGTCATTAATAAAATTATTTTTTGTCTAAATGGACATATTGCATGGCAAACTGCTGAAGCGAAGCGGGTCTGGGCTTCGACTGTAAAACAAAGTTCCTGGTGAAAGGTGTTTTGGTGGGCCTACATGAACAGTTAAAGTGACAGTTAACCAGCGAAGTTTATGAAACCATTTGCCATTTTAATCAGACTTTTCTCCTGTAATCACAGAGAACTTTAGCTGCAATTAAGGCAGTCTCACAGAAAAGTACGTTTTCTCAATGAAAAAGTGGAATTATGGTGACCTTGGAAAGGTGTCTTCAGTGTGAAGTTCAACTTTGAACCAGGAACAAAGCATTTGGGAGCAAATGTACAAGGTTTCAGTCTTAGACAGAATTAAAGACTTTGTTGTGTGTTATAAATCCACACAAACTAATGCAGATACCTGTCTCCATAATCCCTTGTGCACTGTGTGCAGGAAGACCCCCCCCCCCCCCCCCTCTTATTTAACTGGAGGAAGTTGACTCGGTCTCCATTCTCCATTTTGTTCTGGGAAAGTCCAGCGTACAGGAAGTAACAAAAGCAGACCCACGGAGAGACTACTGTTTACTGTCCTGTGGGCTACCATAACAGGCATGTGTGTGCATGGTGGTAGAGGGCACTGTACTGTATGATTATTTATTTATTTTTTTTTTAATTATGGAACTTTTTTTTTTTGCAATCTTCATTGAAGGGGAAAAAAAAATTCAGGATGTAACAATGTCAGTGTTTATGTTGTGATTCTGAAATATAAGATTTGTTTGACCAAATAAGCAAGCATCTATAAGATCTGTATACAGTATATATATACTGTATATATACTATATATATACACTCACCGGCCAATATATTTTATATATATATATATATATATATATATATATATATATATATATATAAAATAAATTATATATAATGTGCCCTTCCTAATTTTTGGGAAAAGAGAATTTTTTCTTGATTTGGCTCTGTACTCAACAATTTTAGATTTGTAATCAACAATTCACTTAAAGTGCAGACTCAGCTATTATTAAAGCGTTGCTTTAAATACACATTTCTATTTCTCCATGTATAAATGACAGCACTTTTTAATACATAGCCACCCCATTTCAGGGCACCCTAAGGTTTTGGACAAATGGCTTCATGTGTTTGATTAATCAGGTGTGTTCAATTGGAGGGCACTGCACACACAAGAAACGTCTGGTACGCCTAATGCATGTAGTCATCAGTTTGAACTTGTAAATCTTGGAAAAAATATTACATCAATATAAATGATAATACATAAAAGTGTATGTATATATATTACATTACATTACATTTATTTGGCAGACGCTTTTATCCAAAGCGACGTACAAAAAGTGCATTTCATGGTCATAGACAACTGCTAAACACAGGTTCAGTAAGATACAATACTTATTTTGTACAGCTATTTCTAGCCAAGAACACAGTTTACACCTCTGGTCGGGTGGGAGGGGTTACAAGGCGCCCTGCTGCCGCAGAGCGGAGTGGTCGAGCAGGCACGTAGAATCGAGTCATGTCCTGCAAGTCGATGGGGACTGTCCTGTTGGCAGCAGTGTAGGCAAGGGTCAGAGCTTGGAACCGGATCCTGGCAGCGACCGGTAGCCAGTGGAGTGATCGTAGCAGAGGAGTGACGTGGGAGATATATATAAACGTCGCTATAAAAAGTCCAATAATATATATGGTCACCCTAATTATGCGTTCTTTTAAAGTGCACGTGTATAAGGCTTGAATCTTGTAAAACTGAATTTGAGACTTTTTCAAGCATTAAACCACACAAACGAGTAGGTATAAAGCATGTAAACCTAAAATAAATAAATAAAAACTCAAAAGAGAAAGTGAAACTTTGGGGCTGGGGTCGTATGTGATAGAAAAACAGCAGACTCCATTTTGTGATCTAACAGACGAAGGAACAGTAGATCCGGCGAAGAGCGTTGCACGGTAAGTTTTCTGCTGACTACGGGGAGAGTGGTTCTCGGATACAGTACAGCAAACGGTGCTCTGTCGTCATAGATTTCCGGGAACGGTATATTTTTTTATCAGTTTCATTATTGTTTACCGACTAAGAGTGAAAACCGGTCGAGACACTTAAATCTTTAAGCAGACTCTGAACTTGAGCAAAAAAATTCCTGTTCAAGTATTTTAGCGGGGCTAATTGCCACTGCATTGTTTTACGATTTGTGCTACACACCACGTTTCTAATTACCCACGAATAGGTTTCAGGAGATGGGTAATTCGAACTTGACTATGCTAATTTATTCCAAGACTTGGAACTCGCCTTGGACTTCATAAATACATCTTAAAAGGATTTCTGCGCTTACTAAACGTTGTTGTTGTTCTTCTTCTTATTATTATTATTATTTATAAAGTGCAATTAAATCAAGCAGTTTAAAAGTAACTACTGAGGTTGCTTGGGTAGGGGGTCTTTTAGTTTCTTTTGTTAGTGTGCAAAGTGAAACGTGTACCGATTCATTGTGACACCTACTGGCCTAATCAGGGATTACATTTTATGTAACTGAGGCAGTGATAAGTATCAGTACACATCCTTTAAATAAATAAATAAATAAATAAATAACAGACAACAACTTTTAAAAGACATTTAAAAAATATTTGTGGTTCATCTGAAACTCCCCCATCAGACTTACAGCTCTCCTGTTCATAAATAACATTCTAATTTCTATTATTTACTGTTTATACATTTAAAAAGTATAATTTATTTATCCTGTAGCTCAGTCAATACTCTTTTTTTGTAAGAAAAAGCGTTCTTTTTTCTTGCACAGGGTCTTTAAGTGTAGGTGCTAAGAGTTGCAGTCTGAAGGTGCGGTCTGTAGAACTGTCTGGAGATTATATAGCGCCCTTTGTCTTGAAACAGGTGCATTGTGAGCTGCTAAAGTGCACACAGCAGGCCTAGTGGACTGAAAGGAGGACAGTCATAAATCAGGAGGCTGTAAAAATGGCTGAAAAAAAGGGTGAGTGTAAATTCATACACTGTTCAAGACAGAGAGGGTGTAATGGCAGGGAATTGGTGGGGGTGGGGGTGGGGGGGCGGGGGGTTTGCCACACTATGGACTGCCCCACACACACCTCGCCAAATGCGTAGTTTTTTTAAGTGGAACCGCCTGAACGGATGACACGTTCTGTCAGTTCTGTGTCACTGTAATGAGGCTGTGAACGTCCATTACGGTGATCCGGGGAATTTTCTCGGAAGCGATGATGGACAACGTTCCGTGTGTTTGTTTATGCGTTGTGTGTTTGCTGCAGCTGTGGAGCTGTGGCAGAAGGAGATGGCGGCAGACAGCTGCGACAGTGACGAGGAGCAGCAGATGATGGAGGACTACCTGAAGCAGAGGAAACTGATGAAGAAGATGAAGAAAGAACAGGCGGTTCAAAAACACGGGAAGACCGGAAACGGAGTTGGGGAGATCCAGTGGGAACGTCACTCGGAGTCGTCGGGAACAAAATGGGGGGCAGATTTTGAATTTCAGAGAGGGATGCTGAACCCGGTGGGAATCCGTGGAGGGATCGGATACGAGTCTCGGTACGAGAAAAAATCTGTTAAGGCCGTCGCAAAGTTTCCCTTTTAACGGCATCTGGAGTGAACAAATGCGTTTCCCAGTAACATTTCATTAGGAGTAACACACACGCACACACACACACACACACACACACAACACCCTCACCCGACTCAAACACACACAACGCCATGACCAAACGTAAACACACACAACACAACATGGTGCATTGGGAAAACATCCATCCATGACCCCCCCCCCCAATATTATCATGTTGTACTGTTAGCGTCCCCTCCCCCAAAAATTTCCTAAAGAAAATGTCCTGTTCATTGTCCCCCTTCTCCCAAAGTTGAAATGAGATCTACGTCCTAGCAACAGTGGGTGTAACGCAGGAAGTGGATCTTTCTGTACCGTCTTCGGCTTTGACACTTCCTGTCTCTCTCTCTCTCTCTCTCTCTCTCGTTCTCCGTTTGCCATTTCAGTTTAACATCTTTGTTTCATGCCGTTTTAGCTCATGTAATCTGAAAGCTGATGGATGGAGACACAGGACCCTTAATGCCCCCGTGCCACGCTGGCTGTTCTCATTACACACACAGCATTCAGACCTCTGAAGCACTCGCGCATGACTGAGTACCGCCACCTCCTGACAGAGCAGTGTAACAGCGCTTGTAAACGCACGCATGTTCGCTCCATCAGTTCTTTGATGTGCTGTTACTGATTCCTCTCAGTTACCTCTCCCACGAGAGCATGCTGTGCACCACAACACCACACTGCATTACATTAGCAGACGCTCTTATCCAGAGTGACTTACATAGCATTTTACATTTCATCCATTTATACAGCTGGATATATACTGAAGCAATGCAGGTTAAGTACCTTGCTCAAGGGTACAATGGTAGTGTCCTACCCGGGAATTGAACCTGCGACCTTTCGGTTACAAGCCCAGTTCCTTACCCACTTTGCTACACTGTGGCTGTCATGTTTTTATGGACGGCGATGATTAAATGTGAATCATTATATAAAAAATGTGTAGTGTCTATGATGTTCTCGTGTCAGGTTCTGAACTGCTGCGCTGCAGTTGGGCACATTTTTGGATTCTGCATGAGAATCAGCACAGCCGAAGCAAAGGCATTCATCCTCCGTTGTGCAACTGAAATGCAGTACAAGAGCCAACAGATACTACGTGCCGAGTGGTTTATTCAGTTGCTGTAGAATAACCACAATCAGAAGTCACTTGCTGGTTTTTTTTTTTGTTTAGTTTTTTTCTCGGGGGTGGGTGGGTGGCGGTTGTGGAATTTCTGGTTTGATGTTTGCCAATTCTTCTATTCTGTATGTTGGTTTGTTTTGTCTGATAGTAGTATCTGTGTAAAACGTTCTGTACAAATAAATCTGCATTGAACTTCCTGCTTGTTTATTGTAAAACGTTCTATACAAATAAATCTGCAGGGAATTGAACGCTTGCTTATGGAGCTGCCCCGTTAGAATCGGCGGCACGTCAGTTGAGCAGATTGGCCCAAAGTTTGCACATGAGGGCATGGGAGTGGTTTGCATCCAGAGGGTCTGCTCTGTTTCTGCCCCCCTAACTGCCCCGAGGGCAGGTCCAGCGTTTAAACCTGGATGGGAAGATCGCACGACCCCCCCCCCCCTCCCCAGTAATCAGGTACGTTACCTTCATGTTCTTCCTGGGGTGGGGTGGGGTGGGGTGGGGGGGGGGCTAAGTTAAATTGGAGCCTGATTCGGTTCTGCATACATTTTCTCCTGTGTGCTGTCTTACCCTTCAAACTTTCAAACCAACCTCACAAGCCGAAGCCAAACACAGCCTGGCTGAAGTAGCAGCCGATCGCAGAACGTGTGAACCAGGCTCTCTCTCTCTCCTCGTGGCGACAGAGCACAACGGTCCCTAACCCACACTCCTGCTCCCAGTCAGGCTCGCAGGGGACTGGCGCGTATCCCAGCATGCATTGGGTGGAAGGCCGGAACCTGCCCTGCAGTTTAGAGTACAGGAAGGAGAGCGCTGTTTAAGATGGCGTGTCATGGTGGCCCAAGCGATGTTGAAAGCCTCAGAATTAATCATGTATGAAATAAACATTAGTCCCCTCCATCGGTCAGTGTAAACACGGTTTTACAGACTTCATCTTGAGAGTCCAGACATCAGAAGTCTTCAGTTTGATTAATTGTACCAGTTATATCTGGAAGTCTTCCATGCAATGTGTGCTCAATGTGTTCATGCCTGAAGGCCACCAGAGATCATCTTTGTTTGTCCGCAGCACAGGTGAACAATACCATGGGATTAAGTTTGGCAATAAAATTCAGTGTGAATCATCTCTCTACTAATCAACCTCAAAATGGGTTTTGCTGATATGAACACCATCCAAATGTTACCTACAGCTCATGACACAGAAACAGCCGCTTCCAGACTCAGACTGAGGACATCTGTGCCTTAAAGGCTTGAGCATTGACCACCAGGCCACACCTCTGTCAAGTGTGCTGGTGACCGGGGTTGTAGGGGCTAGAGTGTGACAACAGTCCCAGATACAGAATGAATATTACAACTTTATTAGGACCTTTCATTGTTCATCAGTCTCATAAAGATTGATCAAAGTACACTGAGGGTTTCACATTGTCAATTAATTTAATTGCACCTGGACATTTTGGTCCAATGCACACCCAGTTCTTAAATACATCATTATTCTTTGTATAGGCCTATTTGCTAATAAACATTACATTACAGGCATTTAGCAGACGCTCTTATCCAGAGCGACTTACACAACTTTTTTTACATAGCATTTTACATTGTATCCATTTATACAGCTGGATATATACTGAAGCAATTTCAGTTAAGTACCTTGCTCAAGGGTACAACGCCAATGTCCTACCCAGGAATCGAACCTACGACCTTTCGGCTACAAGTCCAGTTCCTTACCCACTGTGCTACACTCCGTCCGCACCCAGGATTTCAGAAATCGTGCTGACTCATTGGGGGTCAACTTCAGAATCAGCAGCAGGTAAAAGATTTGCTTACTAGCGCCTGAGTGCTTGAAACACTAATAAATTACTCCTGCTTTACAAATAGGTCTTACCTCTAGCCAATCAATAATGTCAGCTATAACCTGACAAGGTTGTTTTATTCCCTGTTGTAAGCTACGCCTGAGTTAAGGTTTTAACCAGCATTACTTAAATAAATACACAGCCTAGCCATTGGCCTATGGATGTAATTATGTGTTAAAAATAAAAAGTAAACAAATAAAATTAGCCTCTGGAGTGGTTAAGGGTGTCTACAAAATTCATAAATGCAATCCACACAAACGAATGTAGGTCTTTTTCTCGTTTTTATGAGGCTCGTGAAATCTCCACACCCTCCACGAAGGGAAAGTGAAACCTGGGTCTGGGGTCTGCAGAACCTGTATATATATGCAGACTCCATTTCGCGATCGAAGAGACGACCGGAGAAGAGGTCCGGAGAATACCGCTGCACGGTAAGTAAGCTGGCTTACTTCGGAAAATGCTTGCTGTCGCCCTCAAGCACAGTAGACTACAGCTAACTTCAGCGGTACTGTATCGTTATAGATTTCCGATAACGGTATTTGTTTTGATTGTTTCGTTTGAGGCACAGGAATATTTATCTTAAAGTAGGTAATCGACTTCAACGTTTTTATGCGTTTTACACTTTTCTGTATTTTCAACGTTTCCCCTTAAACTACCCTGAATATATATTTTTAAAATTACTTGTTTAAATGAGCGCAGCCTGTCGCGCTGTCTACTTCTGTCTGGAGGAGGTAGTCGCTACTTGCGTGGACAGCAGTTAGCACTGCGGAAAGTTGCCGAATCGGATTTTTGTATATAAATGAAGTATGGAATCGGATTTTTGTGTGTAAATAAATAAATAAACAAAACCAAACAAAACGGATAGTTTGCACATTTGACAAGAACACTATGGTGAAACCGGTAGACACTTATATAGAATTTTAAAAAGAAAGAAAAAAAAACGCTGGTGTTGTGAGAATGGGGGCTGGACTGGAAAGAAGGGAAACGCGACTGACAGCAAGGAACTGTGAGACGGATCTGCTCCGATCCGTTCCCGAAGCCAGATCCGACGCGGAGTCGATTGCTATCTAGTACTAGTACTGTCTGTGCTGGTACCAATAACCTGGTTGCCAAATATCAACCGTCATCAAAGCACCCTATAAGGAGTCGAAAGGTTTGCACCGGTAGAGAAACAAGATTACTTAATATTTTTCATTTTTGTTCCACAATCGAAAGTCTTAGGTTTTACTGTTGAAATCAGTTTTTTTCTTTGCTATTTTTATTTCTTTGATATCAATCAGAAATGTTTTTCTTGATACTTTTGTCACAAGTCTTTATGCAAAGTATGATCTACACAGTACGATGTGCGTTGTTCTAACTGAGATTTTAATATCTTTATAATATCTTTATCTTGTAGCCTAGTCAATACTCTTTTTTTGTGAGAAAAATGTTCTTTTTTCTTGCACAGGGTCTGTAAGTGTAGGTGCTAAGAGTTGCAGTCTGAAGGTGCAGTCTGTGGAACTGTGTCTCTGGAGATTATATAGTGCCCTTTGTTTTGAGACAGGTGAATTGTGAGCTGCTAAATTGGACTGAGCGGGCCTAGTGGTGTGGAGTATGACTGAAAGAAGGATAGTCATAAACCAGGAGGCTGCAATGGCTTTAAGACATGGTAAGTTTAAGTTCATAAGCTGTGCAGAAATTGGAGTAAAATTTGAGAGTAAAAAAACATGGTACTATCGCTGGTGATGCTGATACAGGTGAGAGTACACCTGTCCTCAGGTAACAGCGTCTGGAGAGGTTGCAGTTTTTGTTGGCTGTGCTTCAGCTGTGCACCCAAAATATGAACCCCTGTAAACATATGAGGCTTTTCTTGAGTATTATTGAAAAGTATTTTTCCCTGTACTGTCTGTGGGGTTCATAGTCATTGCAGCCCTCATTTAAAATAGCACTATCCTCCTAAATGTGCACTATTATCCCTAAGCATGCACTATCCTCCCTAAGTGTGCACTATCATCCCTAAGTGTGCTCTATCCTCCCTAAGTGTGCACTATCATCCCTAAGCATGCACTATCCTCCCTAAGTGTGCACTATCATTTCTAAGTGTGCACTATTATCCCTAAGCATGCACTATCCTCCCTAAGTGTGCACTATTATCCCTAAGCGTACACTATCTTCCCAAAGCGTGCACTATTGTCCTTAAGTGTGCACTGTCATCCCCAAGCGTGCACTATTGTCCCCAATGTTCACTATTCACCTATGTGCACTATAATCCTCAGTGCGCACTATTCTCCTAGGTGTGCACTATTCACCCATGTGCGCGATTCTCCCACGTGCACTATTCTCCTAGGTGTGCACTATTCACCCCAGTGTGCACTATGGGATTCTAGAGACTGCCTTTCATTATTCAGGGATATGTCTGTAAACAGCGATAAAAAAAACTGTGTCAACAACTAGTTTTTTCTGTTAGCTTAGGAAATGAATCATACTTCTGCAACATGTCACTTTCTTGGCATGTCAAAGTGAAAACAATTGTTAAAATAATTTATTTTTAAAAGATGATTAAAATATTTAAATGATTATGTATCTGAGTACATCAAGTATTATTCCACTTCTGTGTCATTGTAATCCAAAAACAAATGACTAAAATGTGATTTTGTAATTTTCTGTAAAGCACTTATGGAAAAATATTAATTCACTTACATTTCCACAGCTCTGGAAGTCTATTACAGCGACAGCGACAGTGACAGTGACAGTAACAGTGACAGTGACAGTGACAGCGACAGCGAGGACGAAGATGCCAGGCGAAGGAAGAGGAGGAGGATGATGACGCTGATGTCGAAGTCAGAAGTGAGGCAGTCCCATTGCATTCAGGGTGCGTTGGGGATCGGGCCGGTCGAGATACAGGGCCGGGCTGCCGTGGTCTCCTCGATCCGGAGCTACCGAACGGCCAATTCGTTTGAAGTGGAGAGCCAGTCAGTTTTGGGTGTGAGTGCCGGGGCCGGTATCGCCGGACTCGGACGGGTCGGTGCGTCCGCCAGCACTGGTGTGTCCACCAGAGTAGGGTCTGACGGAAGGGCAAACGTGTCGGTCAACATGGGGGCAAGCGCAGGGCTCAGTGTGGGAGATGATATGGGGATTGGCGTGGGGACAAATTTGGGTGTGAGTGTGGGAACTGGAGGAGTGGGAGTGGAGGCGGGTGTGGGGATGAACCTCGGGGGGCTGAAGTTCGGAGTGCAGGCCGGCATCGGGTCCAACGGGCCCAGTTTGGGGCTTGATTTAGGAGTGAAGATGAATATGTTGGGCTTCTGGTAGTCTGGACAAACGCATGTACTTTCCGGGGCAAAAGGGAGGAGCCTCTGCCGCTGGGAGCCAGCGGCGGCTTCCCTATTGGTTAATCAAACTGTCTGTCTCAGTGTGCCGGTTCTCCCCCCCCCCCCCAACACTCCCTCTGCTCCATGTGCGCTGCGATCTAAATCCCGACTGAAACACACCAGCGAAACGGACAAAGCTATCGAGCTAACCCAAATGATCTGCTAAAAACAGAATTATGGACAAATTCGAAGAAGATTTTAATTCTGTTATATCACAGACTTGCCAAATGCATGGCGTGACTTTGTTGAAGGACCTTCAGCGAAGGTTTGGATACGCTGTTATCGAACAGAGATATACTCGCTTGCTTGCCTACAGGATCTGGCAAAAGTTTAATTTTTGAAGTGTGGCCTACGGTATACAGTTTGCTGTCAAATAAATACCCAGAAAAATGGCCAGAAGAAGCAATGGTTTTGATTGTTTGCCTGTTACAATCAATAATGGAGGAGCAAGTGGAATTGTTGAACCAAAAAGGAATTAAATAAATTTATCACCGATAAATAAATTGTGTTTGTTTCTTTTATTATCAAACCTCGAACCGCAGACTCTGCATATCTCGGTGATAAACTTTGATGGTGTGGTCGGTGCTCTGACGCTAACGTTAGCCGTTTTCCCCAAATAGTGGCGAACTGATGCGGGTCGGTGGAAAAGTTTGCCTCCGGTAATGTTTTTCCGGTGCACGTCTCAGACCGCGCCTGGCCAAAACATACAGTCTATGGGCCAAAATCATCACCATATGTGGAGCGCCGCCCCTCTGCACTCTGATTGGTTGAAGGTTGCCTCCTTCGTTTATGCCTAGAATGTCAAGGCATCGGCCAGGCTCTGTTGAATGAAGTGAAAAAAGAGACTGGCTCGCGAGGCTAGGCTTCTAACAACACACACACACACATGCACACGGATGCACACACACACACACACACACACATACACGCATGCACACGCACACACACACACCCACACACATGCACCATCATTTTACACCACAAGGATAGAAGACTGTTCTTATATTTCAGACAAAACAGAAAAAGGAATTTTCCACCAATCACTGAGTATGTCGGTGACAACAAATAATAACAACGCTGACACTGATTTGTGGGTAGCTTCTGGCTGTACTTCTGTGTAAACTAAGAAGAGAAAATTGGCGTTGCCCCATAGAACACAATATGGTTGCCATCTTGAATGGAAACTACAGAGTATCTCCACCAATCATGGCGTATGTTGGTAACAACAAATCCAGGTAATTGGCAGTTGCTTACTTGTGAAGTCCCTGTGGGGTAAAGTGGCATCTTATCCTTACTTGATTATCCCTGGATCCCTTCAAGGTGCCAATAAGTTTTGTTTGCATTGATATGATGGATCTGAAAATGAGTTTTGTCTGGGGGCTGCCGGGTGGTTCATCCTGTTCAGGCACTGTTTCTAATGCATGATGGCGCCATGGCGACGCTGTGGCCAATTATGATGTCACACAGGGGTTAAGGAGGGTTCATGTTCACATAAAAAGCCACGTTTCCAACTGACATGCAAACATTTTCATGAAGGGGTTCTGGGAGCCATTCTTAAATTAGGAGAGTAATGTTTGCACACATGAGGAGAGAATGGTAGGAAATGTGGCTTTTTGTGTGAAGACAAGGAACTTTTTTTCCTTTTTACCATTAAATGATCATTTCTGCACAGGCTTTCATTGATTATGCTGGACCCTGAAGTACAGTGTAATGCATTCAGGGGGGAAATCTCTTTTTTTCTTCTTCTTTTTTTTTGCAAAATGATGCAATTAATATGATAACTATAATTTACACCAGAACCTTCAGCAAGACAAATGTTGATACTTGTGTTTTTCCATTTGAGAGAGAGCCCAGAGAAGACCATGCGCAGTTGTCAGGGGTCAATATCAGTATTCGCCATGTTGATCTGCACTGATGATCATCCACCATTTTGATTTCATCCTTGACGGACCGGTACAATGAATCTGATGTGTCATGACACAGCTACGTCTCTGCTTGATGCTTGGTGATCATAAACACAGGCAGCCCTAAATTAATAATTCTGGTCAAGACAGAAATCAAAGACACAACTTTTGCCACATTTTTTGATCTACCATGCCAGTGAAACCACACCTTGCATACATACACCAGCAGAGAAATAGTGTAATACACGCCACTGTGTATACTCATCTACAACCTTCCCAAATACTCCCACGTCACTCCTCTGCTGCGATCACTCCACTGGCTACCTGTCGCCGCCAGGATCCGGTTCAAAACCCTGACCCTTGCCTACACTGCTACCAACAGGACAGCCCCCATCTACTTGCAGGACATGATTCGCTTCTACGTGCCTGCTCGACCACTCCGCTCTGCGGAAGCAGGGCGCCTAGTAACCCCTCCCACCCGCCCAAAGGGATCACAGAGCTTCTCCACCCTAGCTCCCCAGTGGTGGAACGAACTTCCTGTCCCTCTCAGAACCTCCCCCTCATTACCCATCTTCCGCCGTGGCCTGAAGACTCATCTCTTCAGACTATACCTAGATTAACCACCACCATGCTGTATATTTCACTCTTTAATTAAAAAAAAAAAAAAAAAAAAATACATGTCACTTGTATTTGTCTTTGTCCTAATACTGTAGCTTATGCTTCTGCCTAGTTGGCTTTGCAGAGGTTAGGTTAGAATAGTGTTCACTGTGTGAACTGTCTTCTTAGCTAGAAATAGCTGTACAAAATAAGTATTATACCTTTCTGAACTTGTGTTCAGCAGTTGCCTACGACCATGATATGCACTTTTTGTACGTCGCTTTGGATAAAAGCGTCTGCGAAATAAATGTAATGTAATGTATACAGCTTATGGAGTGACTTTGATTCAGGTGTCAGTTGATTTTGTGCTTTGTGCAGATAATAATCTTCTAAATTACTTAATGCTTTTATTTATTTTTTATTTTTACAATAAAGAGGTGCATATAGTCTATTTCATAAAGTGACCCTAATTATCCATTGCTCAAAGTGCCAGGCATCAGTGCTGTATAATGTTTGGAAAACTGGCCTTGTGACTTTGAAACAGGGTACAATTCTCAGAGTGGATTGATTTGCCACTGAGAAAGGTGCAAGACCTTATTTGTTCAGTAAACATCCAGCCGTATATAAACGTGTCGTATGTGAAAACTGCAAGCTATGTACGAACCACTGATGACAGCCTAGAGTATCATGGACGCAGGGCATATTTTTTAAAATTAGGTTTTAGAATGAGATTTTAAAATGAGACATGCGCAATCCGCCCAGAACAGACAAAAGCCCGTGACCTCAAAACTCGGGTTTCATGCTCGTCCTTGTGAATTTCTTAGTGAGGTCGGCGCTGTCCCCGGGGGGTGGGTGCAACCTGGCGCGTCGTTAGTCCTGGGAGTGCGGGGGACAATAGTATGTGAACTTACATGGTAAATATTACTGTCCCGGCGCCGGGAATAATATAATAATATAACTTTGTCCCGGGCCCAAAAGGTTCACCCGAAAGCCCTGAGCAAGAGGGTAGGGGTGCGGATAGGAAATGATAGCAGTCTGGGTTATATGAGGAGATCAGAGATTAGGAACATGACAAGGTACTTAGCATTATTTTTTGGCGTGTTTTGTATAATGTAACGAGTTGACTTTATCTAACCTTCCCCAAATCAAAATACAAAATTGGTCACAAAATAAATTTCATGCACGTTCCTTCCATTGCCACTGCGTATGCACACGCGCCACGGCAGCAGGTGCTTGTCACTTACAACTGCCCATCTCTCCGGTTACGGTCTTTTTAAACAAAACAACAACAAACAAAAACTTTAAAAAAAACACGCTTTAAGCAGTCTACTCGGTTGTATGGGGTTTCATGAAGTGTCACAGTCCAAGAAACAGTGAAGCGGTAAACCAAACATGAAACGCGCAGAATGAGTAAGCGCCCGGGAAACAGTGTTCAGCCAATGCCTCCGCCCAGTTCTCTACTTTACTTGAAACTATAGTTCTTGGTGCGCGGAACCCTAGCTCGTGAATCGCCAGCCGACGCTTGGCAAATTCCAAACTGAAAATGGGAGACGGAAGTAATCAAAGTTGATACACAACCTGGATGGCTAAATACACGGGGTCAACTTATGGATGGGACAACTTTTAACTAACCTAGGTTATTGGGTGTAAAGGTTTATAAGGAATTCATGATATATTGGATTTTTTGACGGCTACAGTCGTGAGTGGTAAGTATGACATTTGACGAGCTGAAAATATATATTAAGACACGATGACGCTTCCCGTGAGGTGACAGCATTGCTTTCGTTCGTGGAAAAGGAGAACCCGTTTCAGAAAACAGTTCCAACTGCCACTTTCCTAGGTGGCATGTGTGTGTTTCATGTTTGTGATTTGTTTGCGTTGTATCGCTGTTTTTGATTTTCGTGTAGCCTATGTTTGTTCGCTGTCTTGAGAGCTGTGAGTTCACATTGCTTGATTAGATTTACTAATTTACTCGTGTTGCCACAGCGACAGCACCGGTCTGGTGGAATTGTCACGGGATCCCACGGGCAGTAACCGAAATAGCCGCCGGCCGGTGTTATTGACGTCCCCCGTTGAGAGTTGAGAGATATGTTGAGAGGGCGTGGGACTGGGCGCAACAAAGGTTACTGCTTACTGTCTGTGACATGCGCTGTTCCATTCAATAGGACCAAAGCGTTGCATACTTATTTTTGCGAACTGAAAACGGTGCAGTACGCCTCGTGGCAGAGCGTGGTTACTTTTGAATTGAATTTATACAAAATATGCAGACAATGACAGGCTTGGTCCAAATGTTCGAGAAATCAACAAGTTAGCAAGTTCGGATCAGGATAAAAGCAGGTTTCCCCTCCCCCATTTGGAGCGTACAATAGGTGCAACCCACTAATTGAGATCGTATCTGTGCTGAACATTCCTTAGAACAAGGAAATATTATTGTGTCTTACTTTCAAGCCTTAATATCTCTGTGGGACTGTAGTAAAGAGCATCACAATCCAGGTAAAAAATAGAGTCACCATAAATTATATGCATCAGTTTTATTCTGCTGTAGATTGGAATTGTTGTATTTGTTATCTGGTTTAATGCACAGTCATGGCCAATGTAAACAGTTCATCATTGTAATGTTTTTGTCAGTCTGTCAGAGAGAGAGATGGAAGCTGACGGTCCAGAGGGAAAGTCTGGTGCTACTCAACCCCAGCCTACAGTGGACTGTGATGTCACAGCAGTGCTGGACTCAGACCCGCCCACTGTGGATTGTGATGTCACAGCATTACCAACCTCAGACCCACCCACTCTGGATTGTGATGTCACTGTAGTCCAAAACTCGGACCTGCACAGAGCTGATTGTGGTGTCACTGCGGTGCCGATCTCAGTCCCGCCCACTGTTGATTGTGACCTAGCTGTGGGCGAAGGCGTTGACCTGTCCGCCGTCGGTGAGGATGTTGCCGTGGGGAACGCCGGGGGCACCCCGCATGCAGACGTCCTCCGGAGGTTCGAAAAGCAGGCCCCCGCGAAACTGTGCGGGTACCTGCACAAGCTGGGCGGCCCCCTGAAGGGGTGGAAGTCTCGCTGGTTTGTGTACGAGGAGAGGAGCTGCCAGCTGCTGTATTACAGGATGGCCCAGGATGCCAGCCCTCTGGGTCACATCCAGCTGACCAGTGCCACGTTCGACTGTCCCCTTCAGGCCGACGAGGGCACCTTCCACATACAGACCCCCCAGAGGACCTTCGTCCTCAAGGTAATCGTGCCTCGTCCTGCTGGGCCCCTATAGTGCAGTGCACAAGTATTGGGACAGTGACACAGTTTTTTTGTTGTTTTGGCTCTGTACTCCAGAACATTGGATTTGAAATTAAGCAATGAATATGAGGTTTCTCAGTTGAGAACATTCTAATCGCATATTTGCAATCTTAAACCTTACAAGGGTTAAGAAACACCATTTGGGATTTGGCAGTTTGATGCTTTGTCTGAACATGCGTTACCTGGTTGTCTGTTATGAGTCATTTAAAGCCTTTAAGATGTAAGAGGTCATTATTAAAGATTGCTACACCTGTCCATGGACAGTGCATATTTGGCCAAAGCATTACACTGTCAAACTGTCAAATCTCAAATGGTGTTTCTTAACCCTTGTAAGGTTTAAGATTGCAAATATGCGATTAGAATGTTCTTAACTGAACATTCTGGTGCTGATGTAACAATCACTACCAGTATACTTGCTATTCCCAGCCCTGCTGTACCCGGCCCTGCTATACCCAGCCCTGCTATACTCAGCCCTGCTATGCCCAGCCCTGCTACACCTAGCCCTGCTATACCCGGCCCTGCTATACCCAGGCCTGCCATACCCAGCCCTGCTATACCCAGCCCTGCTATGCCCAGCCCTGCTATACCCAGCCCTGCTATGCCCAACCCTGCTATACCCAGGCCTGCCATGCCCAGCCCTGCTATGCCCAGCCCTGCTATACCCGGCCCTACTATACCAGGCACTGCTATACCCAGCCCTGCTATACTCAGCCCTGCTATACCCGGCCCTGCTATGCCCAGACCTGCTATACCCAGCCCTGCTATGCCCAACCCTGCTATACCCAGGCCTGCCATACCCAGCCCTGCTATGCCCAGCCCTGCTATACCCGGCCCTACTATACCAGGCACTGCTATACCCAGCCCTGCTATACCCGGCCCTGCTATGCCCAGCCCTGCTATACCCAGACCTGCTATGCCCAGCCCTGCTATACCCGGCCCTGCTATACCCAGCCCTGCTATTCCCAGCCCTGCTATACAAAGCCCTGCTATGCCCAGCCCTGCTATACCCAGCCCTGCTATTCCCAGCCCTGCTATGCCCAGACCTGCTATACCCAGCCCTGCTATACCCAGCCCTGCTATGCCCAGCCCTGCTATGCCCATCCCTGCTATTCCCAGCCCTGCTATACAAAGCCCTGCTATACCCAGCCCTGCTATTCCCAGCCCTGCTATGCCCTCACGTGGCATGTAGAGAAATATACTGCAGACATCATAAAGTCACACACACACACATTCACTCTCTCACACGCACACACACTCATGCACACACTCACACTCCCTCACGCACACACACACACATGCACACACACTCACACTCTCTCACACACACACACACATGCACGCGCACACACACCCAGACTCATACACACACACACTCACTCTCTCTCACACGCACATACACCCACATACGCACGCACACACACCCACACACTCATACACACACTCACACTCTCTCACGCACACACACACACACAGTAAAGACGCTTGTGTGTTTGGCAGGCTGTGAATCGGGAGGCTATGATTTACTGGCTGCAGCAGCTGCAGCTGCGGAGATGGCGGCACAGGGAGGCCACAGGGCAGACTGCGCAGGTCTGCACAGGCGCAGACAGGAAGGGCTCCTCAGACGGCCTGAACTTCTGCTCAGGTAAGGCAGGTGCAGTCTGAGCCTCGCAAATGCGCAGACGCAGACATTTTATACAGAGCGAGATTACTGGTACATCTTCATTGGAAATGTTTACATTTAGCGTCAAACACAATGTTGTACCCCCTCATAAAACTCCAGCTTTTATTTTTACTCATTGGTAAACACAGGCCCCCCCCTCTCTCTCTCTCTCTCTCTCTCTCTCTCTCTCTCTCTCTCTCTAACAGACGGGAGTGGTAATGATAAAGGTTTACAGCTATTCTCCGTGTTATCTGAGAAGGGAAAGGCACAAATCAGGGCGAGTGCAGACAGGACCGTCGGCTTCTGACTCAGGCTTTCCATTTTAGCATTTCCCGGAAAAAAGAAAGGTCGGGGAACAGAGCTGTCCACAGCTGGCTGTTTGGGAATCATGCGATCGCTCCCGTGGACGTTTCAGACAGGACGCCGGAGGCCAAAGCGCTTTAACAAGGCTGGATTTATAGTTTGGTCCACAGACACGAGTTAGCCTTTGGACGGTCGCCGCTGAATGTGACGCCAAAAAACGTCTTTTGCGCGATTTGAAACAGTAACCTACTTACTGTACGTCGCTTTGGATAAAAGCGTTTGCCAAATAAAATTTAGCTAATGTAATATTGTCTGCCACATCAGCTTAGCCTGCTGTGTGCCAAATTAGGAACGTGGAATAAACAATAAGGAGCCCACCCCCACCAATGACAGATAGCATTGACCCCGCTGACTTGTGGCTAAAAAAAACGTCTCGCGAAGGTAGGGCTGGGACACTCATACAGGAGTCGCTTTCCGGCACGAGTGATTTAGAGGAAACAGCCGCTTCACGGCACATGAGTGATTTAGGGGAAACAGAACCTCACCGTAGTTAGGGGAGGTATGAACGGCAGGTGTGTCCTAACTACATGGCATTAGTTTATCGGACGTTTATCAGAGCAACGTGCTGTGTAGGAGAACACGGGGACAGTCTCCCGATTTACACAAATAGTAGTGCCAGACCAGGCTAACAATATAACTACCGGAGTGATTATATGCGCGACGCCACTAATTCTCTAACGCAGTTGCACGTATGACCTGTGCGAAGCACGCGCCAAATTCTCTGACACAAACAGCTCCATTGAAAGAGAGGAACTGAGAAACCCGGAACTTCACTAAGTTTGAGCGGAGGCTGCCCTGTGGCTTAGCAACCGAAATGTTCAATTAAAATGGTAATGTGCGTACTTTTTCCGTGCGTTCTGTTCTGAATTTTTGGTTTCCATGACATCCAAACCGTGCGCGACCTGTTATCAAGCCTTGCATAACTGTGTCTGTGCCAAAGTGTGTATGTGAGCGGTTTTAATGAGTGTGCGTGGGCAAGTTTGTCTGCACCCTGTACATGTATGCACTTGTGGACATTTCAGTAGCTGAATTTGTTTTGAAAATGTGCGTACCTGTATGAGTATGCATTTTTGCTCCTGTCTGTGAATGTTTGTGGGAACATGTTTGAGCATGAGCACACGTGTGTGTGTGTCTCTGTGCACGTGTCTATTCCATATCTGTAAGTCTATGATAAATCTTCAAGAGTTTGGAAACTCTGAAATAATACCCCCCCCACCCCCCACCCCCATGTCAAGCAAGCATGCCCCCCCCCCACCCCCATGCCAAGCAAGCATGCCTCCCCCCCATTCCAAACACATGCACTCTTCTGCAAAAATGCAGGAAGTGAAGGTGCTGATGTCATGCAGCAGTTCCCCAGGTAAACTCAAACAGGTTTTGAGCAGAATGTAAAAGCTGTTTCCCTTCAGGTTGTCATTCTCTGATTCGCATACGCAAAGCAGGCATGTGCTATCAGCAGCAGATCTGGAAACACCGGATTGCGCTTCAGTCATACCCCCCCCCCCCCCGCAGAGTGCTGAGTCATATGCTCGCAGAGTGCTATGTCATCCCTCGCAGAGTGCCAAGTCATCTCCCTCGCAGAGTGCTGAGTCATATGCTCGCAGAGTGCTGTCATCCCTCGCAGAGTGCTAAGTCATCTCCCTTCAGAGCACTAAGTCATTCCCCGCAGAGTGCTAAGTCATCTCCCCGATGGGTAGCCTGACTGTGAGGGCAGGTGAGACCATGTGAAAAACCAGTTCTGTGTGAATATCCTGCTTCTCCTCGCCTCCGGGAGATTCCACGCAATCTGGCCCAGCGCTTCTGGGTCGCCATGCCGTGGCTGGTCAGGTGCTCTGGTGTGCTGGTCAGGTGATCTGGTGTGTTGGTCAGGTGATTTGGTGTGCCGCGGCTGGTCAGGTGCTGTGGTGTGTTGGTCAGGTGATCTGGTGTGTTGGTCAGGTGATTTGGTGTACCGCGGCTGG
The DNA here is from genome assembly GCA_039654925.1 of Anguilla pacifica. Classification (NCBI taxonomy): domain Eukaryota; kingdom Metazoa; phylum Chordata; class Actinopteri; order Anguilliformes; family Anguillidae; genus Anguilla; species Anguilla pacifica. The sequence continues at coordinate 68,360,704 of CM077288.1, forward strand.
TCAGGTGCTGTGGTGTGTTGGTCAGGTGATCTGGTGTGCTGGTCAGGTGCTCTGGTGTGTTGGTCAGGTGATCTGGTTTCTTGGTCAGGTGATCTGGTGTGCTGGTCAGGTGCTGTGGTGTGTTGGTCAGGTGATCTGGTGTGCCGCGGCTGGTCAGGTGCTGTGGTGTGTTGGTCAGGTGATCTGGTGTGCTGGTCAGGTGCTCTTGTGTGTTGGTCAGGTGATCTGGTTTCTTGGTCAGGTGATCTGGTGAGCTGGTCAGGCGCTGCTTTGTGTTGGTCAGGTGATTTGGTGTACCGCGGCTGGTCAGGTGCTGTGGTGTGCTGGTCAGGTGCTGTGGTGTGTTGGTCAGGTGCTCTGGTGTGCTGGTCAGGTGCTGTGGTGTGTTGGTCAGGTGATCTGGTGTGCTGGTCAGGTGCTCTGGTGTGTTGGTCAGGTGATCCGGTTTCTTGGTCAGGTGATCTGGTGTGCTGGTCAGGTGCTGTGGTGTGTTGGTCAGGTGATCTGGTGTGCTGGTCAGGTGCTGTGGTGTGTTGGTCAGGTGCTCTGGTGTGCTGGTCAGGTGCTCTGGTGTGCTGGTCAGGTGATTTGGTGTACCGCGGCTGGTCAGGTGCTGTGGTGTGCTGGTCAGGTGCTGTGGTGTGTTGGTCAGGTGCTCTGGTGTGCTGGTCAGGTGCTGTGGTGTGTTGGTCAGGTGATCTGGTGTGCTGGTCAGGTGCTCTGGTGTGTTGGTCAGGTGATCCGGTTTCTTGGTCAGGTGATCTGGTGTGCTGGTCAGGTGCTGTGGTGTGTTGGTCAGGTGATCTGGTGTGCTGGTCAGGTACTGTGGTGTGTTGGTCAGGTGATCTGGTGTGCTGGTCAGGTGCTGTGGTGTGCTGGTCAGGTGATCTGGTGTGCTGGTCAGGTGCTGGTCAGGTTCTGTGGTGTGTTGGTCAGGTGATCTGGTGTGCTGGTCAGGTGCTGGTCAGGTGCTGTGGTGTGTTGGTCAGGTGATCTGGTGTGCTGGTCAGGTGCTGTGGTGTGTTGGTCAGGTGATCTGGTGTGCTGGTCAGGTGCTGGTCAGGTTCTGTGGTGTGTTGGTCAGGTGATCTGGTGTGCTGGTCAGGTGCTGGTCAGGTGCTGTGGTGTGTTGGTCAGGTGATCTGGTGTGCTGGTCAGGTGCTGTGGTGTGTTGGTCAGGTGATCTGGTGTGCTGGTCAGGTGCTGTGGTGTGCTGGTCAGGTGATCTGGTGTGCTGGTCAGGTGCTCTGGTGTGCTGGTCAGGTGATCTGGTGTGCTGGTCAGGTGCTGTGGTGTGCTGGTCAGGTGCTCTGGTGTGTTGGTCAGGTGATCTGGTGTGCTGGTCAGGTGATCTGGTGTGCTGGTCAGGTGCTCTGGTGTGCTGGTCAGGTGATCTGGTGTGCTGGTCAGGTGCTGTGGTGTGCTGGTCAGGTGCTCTGGTGTGTTGGTCAGGTGATCTGGTGTGCTGGTCAGGTGCTCTGGTGTGCTGGTCAGGTGCTGTGGTGTGCTGCGGCTGATCAGGTGATCTGGTGTGCCATAAATGTTGTTAACATGCACACCGCTTAATTAAAAGCCCGGAAACATTCAGGCCATGTTGTTGACATGTCACATAAACTTCTGTATGTGGCTCGCATTCGTGAATCGGTGCGCCATGAGGTTCTGTAAATTTGGAAAGCGTTCTGCAGAAGGAGAAAGTCTGGGAAAGGCTGCTCTAGACCTCCCGTGTAGCGGCACTATGGTCAGCATAAAATCAACTCTGATGGAGCACTTTCAACTGTGTCAGTGTACACGTTGTCTCTGGTGGACTCAGTGGTGGAAAAACAGTATGTGCGTGTGTGTGTGTGGTGTGTGAGTGTTTCGTGTGTGTGTGTGTGTGTGTGTGTGTGTGTGTGTGTGTGTGTGTGTGGTGTGTGTGTGTGTGTGTGTGTGTGTGTGTGTTCCTGCCATTGCTTGTGTGTGACAATATTCTCAAGAAACTTGACTTAGGAGTCTTAGGTTTTAAGTCCTAGCAGAGATTTGTTTGGCTGCATTCTGCTTTGGCTTCTGTTTGGCTGCTTGAATAATTCCATTAATTAATCATTTTTTTGTACCTTGTGTACTTTAAATTTGGGGTTTCAGGCCTGGTTTTTGCTCTTTCACACCACTTCGTAAAAGCCTCCTTCTGTAAAAAGCGCTGATATGCAAATAAAACAGAAGAAAACGGATGGAGCCAGGTGTCTGGTTAACACAGAAGCTTTATGTGGCAGGGTGTGTCCTACTACGCATGTCTGCAGAGACAGTGCGAGGCGAGGGCCAGGAAGAGGCTATCACTGATGAGCAGGATGAGGCCCTTCAACCCTGGCTGAGCTCATGCCTGTTGCCTAGTAACGACTCTGGTTGCCAGAGTGATAAGAACTTCCTCCTCCCATACTTTCCTGGCCTCCATTTTGAGACATATTTTGTGCTTGACGTGTAACGACTTTTTCTCCCTGGGGGCTGGCGCAGTCATGTTATGTCACCAATGAACAAAAAAGACATAATGAGGCAGGGTCATTGTAAGTTTCTCTCTCACAAATAAAGAAAATCTTAACGGAATGCCAGAGCAGCGGACAGTTTTGCTTCTCCCAACGCTGTTTTTCTGTCCTTTTACAATAAAATGTACCCTTTCTCAGCTTGTAGTGGGCTCTGTTTATTTAAGGGTTAGTAAAGAGGAAAATCGTCCTTCGGACTCCTATAAACGCTGTCAGCTGATTGGACGATGTTGTAGTTGATTTAATGCTTGGAATTTCC
>CM077288.1:68368472-68380972 GCA_039654925.1 Anguilla pacifica
AGGAGGAGATACACCAGCTCCAGGTGTGTGTGAGAGCATGTGTGTGTGTGTGTGTGAGTGTGTGTGTGTGTGTGTGTGTGTGTGTGTGTGTGTGAGAGTGTGAGAGTGTGAGTGTGTGAGTGTGTGAGTGTGTGTGTGAGAAAGCATGTGTGTGTGTGTGGGTGTGTGTATGTGAGTGTGTGTGTGTGTGTGAGTGTGTGTGTGTGTGAGAGTGTGAGAGTGTGAGTGTGTGAGTGTGTGTGTGAGCAAGCATGTGTGTGTGTGTGGGTGTGTGTATGTGAGTGTGTGTGTGTGTGTGTGTGTGTGTGAGAGTGTGAGAGTGTGAGAGAGTGAGTGTGTGTGTGTGTGTGTGTGTGTGAGAGTGTGAGAGTGTGAGTGTGTGAGTGTGTGTATGTGTGTGAGAGCATGTGTGTGTGTGTGTGTGTGTGTGTGAGAGTGTGAGAGTGTGAGTGTGTGAGTGTGTGTGTGAGCAAGCATGTGTGTGTGTGTGTGTGTGAGTGTGTGTGAGAGTGTGTGAGTGTGTGTGTGTGAGTGTGTGTGTGTGAGAGTGTGAGAGTGTGAGAGTGTGAGAGTGTGAGTGTGTGAGTGTGTGTGTGTGTGTGTGAGCAAGCATGTGTGTGTGTGTGGGTGTGTGTATGTGAGTGTGTGTCTGCTTTCGTCTGCTTTCCCCCAAACTGGTATAGGAGATTGCAGTGTCATCACATGCAATATTGGACGGTCCAAATTTTGGGTAAAAAAAACAAAAAAATGAATACTTGATGGACTAAATAAAAGGATGTTTGCAGCATAGGAGTTTGAAGCGTAATGGGTCGGAGTACATATTCCTTTCAGCCAATGGCGTGCACCTCCTGCATCAGCTGACGTCTGGCCCCTCCCCTTACAGGATGACATCGCGGCTTACAAGACCCAGAACCAGTTCCTGAACTCTGAGATCTACCAGCTGACACAGCTTTGGAGGAAGAGCTCGGAGCAGGAGAAGAACTTGATGATGAAGGTGTGAGAGAGCCTGAAATACAATGCATTTCTACTTTAATTAATAATTTTGAACAAAATTCTTTATTCATATGAGTGTTCACCTGAGAAAAATGGAATATTATACTGAATGTCTCTGACAGTGTGTTGGGGGTGTGTCTGACTGTGTTGGGGATGTGTCTAACTTTGTTGGGGACGTGTCTCTGACCGTGTGTTGGGGGCGTGTCTCTGACTCTGTTGGGGGCGTGTCTCTGTGTGTTGGGGGTGTGTCTGACCATTTGTTGGGGGCATGTCTCTGTGTGTTGGGGGCGTGTCTGACTGTTGGGGGCGTGTCTCTGACCATGTATTGGGGGCATGTCTGACCATTGGGGGCGTGTCTCTGACCGCGTGTTGGGGGCGTGTCTGACTGTTAGGGGTGTGTCTCTGACCGTATGTGGGGGGCGTGTCTGACTGTTGGGGACGTGTCTCTGACCGCGTGTTGGGGGCGTGTCTGACTGTTAGGGGTGTGTCTCTGTGTGCTCATGCGGCAGTGCGCCTACCTGGAGTCGCGGAACTTCCAGAAGGAGCGGCGGTACTTGGGGTTGCTGCGGGCCCTGCAGGAGAGCCACCAGCTGGACAGCAGCCAGCAGGAGGAGGTGGACAAGCTGATAGAGGAGGCTCTGCTCGGAGACATCAAGGATAGGCTCAGACTGAACCCCATCAGGTGTGACCCCTTAAACCTGGGCTAGACCCCATCAGGTGTGTCCCCTTAAACTGGAGAGGGTGAAGGGAGAGCATGTCTACTTTTACAGTATTTTAGGGAGTAGGGGGAGGAGGGGTTGGTGAATCATAATTTCAGTTAATTTTGTACATTGAATCTACTAAAATTAACCCCCAGCACTGACAGCCGCTGTCCCTCAGATCAAAGGATATTTATATAAGGAGCATGGTTTTCCATAACCTCCCCCTCTCCAAACTCAGAGAGTATGACAGCTACGGCTTCAAGCTGGTGCCGGACTTTGACGTGGAGGACGTGAAGCTGCTGGCCAAGATCCAGGCCCTGGACATCCCGTCCCACAACCTCCTGCGGCGGGAGGATTCGGGGGGGTGCGGGCCGCTGTCGGCCCGCTGGGCGCAGTACCTGAGCGGCTGCCCCGCGGGCGACCTGGCCCCCTCCCCGGAGCTGAAGGCCCTGCTGCGGGCCGGCGTGCCGGTGGAGCACCGCCGCCGGGCGTGGCAGTGGCTGGTGCGCAAGCGCACGTGCTCGCTGAGGGACCGCCACCCGCAGCGCTACCGCGACATGCTGGAGAAGAGCCGGGCCACGCCCCACCCGGCCTCCCGCCAGATCCAGCTGGACCTCCACCGCACCCTCACCGGCAACCAGCACTTCTCCTCGCCCTCCAACCCCGTCGTGCAGCAGCTCCACCGCGTCCTGCTGGCCTTCTCCTGGCAAAACCCCGCCATCGGCTACTGCCAGGGACTCAACAGGTACAGCACATCTACTGACACTACTGCCAGGGACTCAACAGGTAGAGCACATCTACTGACACTACTGCCAGGGACTCAACAGGTAGAGCACATCTACTAACACTACTGCCAGCGAATCAACAGGTAGAGCACATCTACTAACACTACTGCCAGGGACTCAACAGGTAGAGTAGATCTACTAACACTACTGCCAGGGACTCAACAGGTAGAGCAGATCTACTAACACTACTGCCAGGGACTCAACAGGTAGAGTAGATCTACCAAAACTACTGCCAGCGATTCAACAGGTAGAGCACATCTACTAACACTACTGCCAGGGACTCAACAGGTAGAGTAGATCTACTAACACTACTGCCAGGGACTCAACAGGTAGAGTAGATCTACCAAAACTACTGCCAGCGACTCAACAGGTAGAGCACATCTACTAACACTACTGCCAGGGACTCAACAGGTAGAGCACATCTACTAACACTACTGCCAGCGAATCAACAGGTAGAGCACATCTACTAACACTACTGCCAGGGACTCAACAGGTAGAGTAGATCTACTAACACTACTGCCAGGGACTCAACAGGTAGAGTAGATCTACTAACACTACTGCCAGGGACTCAACAGGTAGAGTAGATCTACCAAAACTACTGCCAGCGACTCAACAGGTACAGCACATCTACTGACACTACTGCCAGGGACTCAACAGGTAGAGCACATCTACTGACACTACTGCCAGGGACTCAACAGGTAGAGCACATCTACTAACACTACTGCCAGCGAATCAACAGGTAGAGCACATCTACTAACACTACTGCCAGGGACTCAACAGGTAGAGTAGATCTACTAACACTACTGCCAGGGACTCAACAGGTAGAGTAGATCTACTAACACTACTGCCAGGGACTCAACAGGTAGAGTAGATCTACCAAAACTACTGCCAGCGACTCAACAGGTAGAGCACATCTACTAACACTACTGCCAGGGACTCAACAGGTAGAGCACATCTACTAACACTACTGCCAGGGACTCAACAGGTAGAGCACATCTACTAACACTACTGCCAGCGACTCAACAGGTAGAGCACATCTACTAACACTACTGCCAGGGATTCAACAGGTAGAGCACATCTACTAACACTACTGCCAGGGACTCAACAGGTAGAGTAGATCTACTAACACTACTGCCAGGGACTCAACAGGTGGAGCACATCTACTAACACTACTGCCAGGGACTCAACAGGTTGAGTAGATCTACTAACACTACTGCCAGGGACTCAACAGGTAGAGTAGGTCTACCAAAACTACTGCCAGGGACTCAACAGGTAGAGTAGATCTACCAAAACTACTGCCAGCGACTCAACAGGTAGAGTAGATCTACTAACACTACTGCCACAGACTCAACAGGTATTTCATGGTCAAAAGTAATTGGTAGTTCCTGTAGTTCACTACACCTCAAAATGACAAAAAAGTAATGAACTATTACGACCACTGCACATATTTGAATGTAGTTGAACTACCAGAAAACTGTTGAATTTGAAGGAACTGTGTAACTAAACTACTACCTCCTCTACCCCGCCCCAACAACCCCCCCCCCCCCAGGGTCGCTGCCCTCGCCCTGTTGGTGCTGCAGGATGAGGAGGAGGCTTTCTGGTGTCTGGTGGCTGTGGTTGAGACCGTCTTGCCTCAGGATTACTACGGCAAGACCCTTGCTGGCTCCCAGGTGTGCATGCGCAACCAACCTTCACCTAACCTAACTGCAGCACAACCAGACCACCAAACCTGACTGCAGCACAACCAAACCACCTGACCTTACTGCAGCACAACCAGATCACCTGACCTTACTGCAGCACAACCAAACCACCTGACCTTATTGCAGCACAACCAAACCACCTGAACTTATTGCAGCACAACTAACCTTCACCTAACCTGACTGCAGCACAACCAACCTTCACCTATCCAGACTGCAGCACAACCAAACCACCTGACCTTACTGTAGCACAACCAGATCACCTGACCTTACTGCAGCACAACCAAACCACCTGACCTTATTGCAGCACAACCAAACCACCTGAACTTATTGCAGCACAACCAACCTTCACCTAACCTGACTGCAGCACAACCAACCTTCACCTATCCAGACTGCAGCACAACCAAACCACCTAACCTTACTGCAGCACAACCAGACCACCTGACCTTACTGCAGCACAACCAGACCACCTGACCTTACAGCAGCACAACCAAACCCTAGTTTTCTCTGTAGCTGCTGTGTAAAAAGTTTTTTTTTAAACCCTCAGAATATGTGATTGTGCTCTCTGTCGCCGCCCTGCAGGCAGACCAGCGGGTGCTGAAGGACCTGATGGTGGAGAAGCTGCCGCGCCTCACTGCTCACCTGGAGGAGCTGGAGGTGGACGTGTCCCTCGTCACCTTCAACTGGTTCCTGGTGGTCTTCATAGAGAACCTGACTACCAATATACTGCTGCGGGTCTGGGATGCTTTCCTGTATGAGGGCACCAAGGTGTGTGTGTACGTGTGTGTGTGTATGTGTGTATGTGTGCCCTTCTGTGTGTGTGTTTTTGTGTGTCAGACCTGCATCAAATAATTGAGAAAAACTGAAATATTTTGGCCACCAGAAAATTGGATTACCGCGGATTACTGACAAACCTGAGTGTGAAATGAGCCCAGAGAGAAGGACAGAGCGGTGTGATGTTGCTCTTGTAATCAGCTCAGAGAGAAGGACAGAGCGGTGTGATGTTGCTCTTGTAATCAGCTCAGAGAGAAGGACAGAGCGGTGTGATGTTGCTCTTGTAATCAGCTCAGAGAGAAGGACAGAGCGGTGTAATGTTGCTCTTGTAATCAGCTCAGAGAGAAGGACAGAGCGGTGTAATGTTGCTCTTGTAATCAGCTCAGAGAGAAGGACAGAGCGGTGTGATGTTGCTCTTGTAATCAGCTCAGAGAGAAGGACAGAGCGGTGTAATGTTGCTCTTGTAATCAGCTCAGAGAGAAGGACAGAGCGGTGTAATGTTGCTCTTGTAATCAGCTCAGAGAGAAGGACAGAGCGGTGTGATGTTGCTCTTGTAATCAGCTCAGAGAGAAGGACAGAGTGGTGTCATGTTGCTCTTGTAATCAGCTCAGAGAGAAGGACAGAGCGGTGTAATGTTGCTCTTGTAATCAGCTCAGAGAGAAGGACAGAGCGGTGTAATGTTGCTCTTGTAATCAGCTCAGAGAGAAGGACAGAGTGGTGTCATGTTGCTCTTGTAATCAGCTCAGAGAGAAGGACAGAGCGGTGTAATGTTGCTCTTGTAATCAGCTCAGAGAGAAGGACAGAGCGGTGTGATGTTGCTCTTGTTTCAGATTCTGTTCCGGTACGCATTGGCCCTCTTAAAGTACAGAGAGGAGGACATTCTGAAAATCCAGAACAAGGTGGAGATGTACCAGTACCTCCGATTCTTCACCAAAACCATCGCCGACAGCAGGTAAAGGCAGTTGGGGCAGGGGGCGGAGGGACTCATGCATTTCGGCTACTGATATGAGCACACGCCTTTCTGTACGCCCTGCTTAACACCATTCAGTATGCCGTACACCCTGCGGTACACCCTTCTGTGTGCCCTGCCCTACGCCCTGCTGTACACCCTGCTGTACACCCTTCTGTATGCCCTGCCCTACACCCTGCTGTACACCCTTCTGTATGCCCTGCGCTACAACCTGCTGTACACCCTTCTGTATGCCCTGCCCTACACCCTGCTGTACACCCTTCTGTATGCCCTGCGCTACACCCTGCTGTACACCCTTCTGTATGCCCTGCGCTACAACCTGCTGTACACCCTTCTGTATGCCCTGCGCTACACCCTGCTGTACACCCTTCTGTATTCCCTGCGCTACACCCTGCTGTACACCCTTCTGTATGCCCTGCCCTACACCCTGCTGTACACCCTTCTGTATTCCCTGCGCTACACCCTGCTGTACACCCTGCTGTACACCCTTCTGTATGCCCTGCCCTACACCCTTCTGTATGCACTGCCCCACGCCCTGCTGAACACCCTTCTGTATGCCCTGCCCTACACCCTTCTGTACAACCTTCTGTATGCCCTGCTGAAATTGCTGTCTGTGTGTCTCTGGCGCCCCCTGCAGGAGGCTGATGAGCATCGCGTTCAGCAGCATGAACCCGCTCCCCATAAAGCTGCTGAGGGGCCGGCGGGCGCTGCACCTGGAGAAGATCCGGGCGGAGCTGAGCGAGCTGGAGAGGATCCAGAGGGAGTATGCGGCCCAGAATGCCGAGCGCAAGGACAAGGACCTGTACGCCATGGCCAGCGAGGACGAGGCCGAGGGGTAGCTGGGGCAAGGCCGTGGAGGATCTAGGGACCTAGGACAGGGGTGTGGGAGGGGGGAGGCGGGGGGGGGCCGGGCCGGGCCAGGGCAGGGATGTGGGGGCAGAGCAGGAACGTGGAAGCGGGGCACGGACATGGGGGCGGGGCGGGGAGACATGGGGGCAGCACCCCCTTCAGGACTGGAGTTAAACCTGCAGACACTGTGGTGCTGCAGTGTGAAATACCTGCTTTAGAGGTGTTGAGGGTCTGTCCTGCTCCCTCTCAGGCCACACCAGTCACACAGGTAAGACTCACCTGATGGGGCGGGGCCTGGACTCTTCCCCACGCAGGGGTGTGTCACGACCATAGAGCCCTGCTCTGATACTCACACTGACACACTCAAGCAGAACACTACAACTTGCCTTTGGAGATATATTTTTTTCAAGTGTATTAAAAATATACCTCTTTTTTTTAAAAAAAATATTTTTTAAAATAAGTTTTAATTTGCTGAGGCTTCAAGGATGTGGTGTAATGGTGTAGCTGTACAGGCCACCGGGACCCCATCAGGCTGAGCTGTGATGTGCACCACAGTGGCATCCTGTTGTAACGTGGAACACAGTCTGCAATGACATGAGTCAACCACTAGAGGTCACTAAATGGTAAATGGACTGCATTTATATAGCGCTTTTATCCAAAGCGCTTTACAATTGATGCCTCTCATTCACCAGAGCAGTTAGGGATTAGGTGTCTTGCTGAGGGACACTTCGACACGCCCAGGGCAGGGATCAAACCGGCAACCCTCCGACTGCCAGACAACCGCGCTTACCTCCAGAGCTACGTCGCCCCTACACTAGAGTGCATGTGCAAACTTCTGTGCTTAGTTCCGTCTGGTCAGGCCAGAGATGGAGGGCAAACAGGAAACCATTTTGTTGCGGTTCCGCCTCGAAGGCCACGTTCGCTCTGTTTGAAACATTCTGTGAAGGTCTCTGAGACACGCTTGCTTGTGTTTGGCGGGTGTGTCGGGGGCGGGGGGGGGGGGGGTTTGGTGTAACCAGAAGCGACTCGTTGAAGAAGTGGTGCACAGTCGGCCCCCATCAGCAGCTGTAGCAACAGTGCCCAGCAACCAAACGTTTACCAAAACACCGTCTCAGATAAAACCTTCCTGACCAGTCCTGGGTGCCTGCAGAACCCACATCCTCCGGTGGCAGGAGACAGGCCTCAGGGTCAGTTAAACACAGGCCACGAAACGTCCACACACTGGCAGCAAATCGGTACTAAGCAACAGCGCTATGGCAACCCTCCTGTTGTGTCAACGGTCAGTTTAACCCATTTTAATTTTTTAAGGTACTTGAAGTGCTGGACGACTCAGTGATTTTTAAAAGCTTCTACTCCTTCGGGTTGATGATTTTGGCGTGCTTTCACTCTCAGCTGTAGTCTGGAACGTCTGCTCGCTTTTTTGTACAAAGATGCTGGTCAAGCTGGGTCAAAGGTCACGGTCACCTTTATGAAACGCGAAAAGAAAAAGTGATAACTGAAAATAGTTACGTCAAGTTGGTGGAATGGCTTTTTATGTAAATTCAACTTTCTTTGAAAGGAAATGTGTTCCACAAACTGTTATTAAATATAGTGTTTGAAATATAAAAATGTTCTTGTATTTGTTTTCTGTGAGTGTCAAGATGAGGAAAATGAAAGGTTTTCAGTGTTTTAGGATTATTTGTCGGTGTTGGACAGAAATACGCACTGCAGGTCAGTTTGGATGGGTCCAGCTGGGCCCTTCTCCAGTTTCTGACACCGATATTCTGTAAATGTTCAAAAGACCACAGTGAACAGCATGTTCAAATCTTTCCCATTTTATTGCTTATTAAAAAAAGAGATACATAAGAAAGAATATACCTTCAGAGGAAAAAAAAAACAATAATCAGACATTACAAAGAAGTCGCAGCTCCAAGCTAAACGCTAGTGTTAGCGCCAGACAGCTGCACAGACATGGCTGTGGTGCGTGACGGTGGTTTTATAAGCTCAGTATCGTACAGTAAATCCCCCCAGTGAACAGGAAACGAAGTGGGACATCCCAGAGAAAGAGCGACTCGTATCTCAAAGCTCTCGTCGCTAATATAGAGCTAGCAGTTTATCACACACTACAAAACCTGCAGAGCAATGACTTTGGAACATTTTTGTTACATTTTTAAAAATAATAAAATAAAATTATGTGCAGTAAAATTCACCCCTCATGGCTTTAATGTCTGAATTATGGAAAGCTGCCGTGGCGTGCGGTATGCATGCTGCCTAAAGAACAGCGGTCAGTTTTAACGCCACACTTCCTGTTTTCCCAGCGACAGGGCCATGGCGGGTGGGTGACGGTGGCGTTTACTGGCGGTAAAACGAAAGTAAGCGAGTGGAAATGTGCAGTTACGCCAAACGGGATCGGGACGGACTGACGGTCCGAGCGGCGGACAGGACAAGCCGCGGTAGCACCAGAGTGTCTCGCCTGGCGGGACGCGGCTTCCCGCCATTTTAAGCACTGCGGATTCCCGCCATTTTAAGCACTGCGGCTTCCCGCCATTTTAAGCACTGCGGCTTCCCGCCATTTTAAGCACTGCGGCTTCCCGCCATTTTAAGCACTGCGGATTCCCGCCTCGCCGTAATGGAGCCCGAGATGTTGTTGCCAGGTCGTACTTTAAAAAGGAAAAGATCCCCCCTTTCTCCCTTCTCTCTCCTTTCTTTTTCTCTCTATCCAGTAACCACCATCTCTTTACCGTACATCTAAGGTCCTTTCAGCAGGTCAGAGGTGCCCAGATCAGGCCCAGAGGACAGTAGTGCTGCTGGTTTTCTTTTCTACCCGATAGCTGATTGGCTAATGTCACCAACCAGAGGTAATGTCATTGGCTGAAGGTTCCCACTCACCTGTTGTCACAGGTCTAAACTGATCTCTGATTAGAGGGAGGAATGAAACCCAGCAGCACTATTGCCCAATATCCCTGCTGCACAGAGTGATGAGGATTTTGAGAATGATGCAGGTAGTCTTTGGCATTTCCTCCAATAACTAAGAATCACTCTCACTGGATCCATTTAGCAATATCCCTGTCCTTGACCTGAGTGTCCATATACGGAAATGGAACATACAGAAAAATATATTGAAATAAAATATTATCAAGACACTGCCTCACTGCACAATATATGCATAAAATTAAGATAGGAATGAATTGCCCACATTTCACAATCTGCATTGAAGGAAAATGACGTTTAACTTATATTTGCCAAAATCGCATTTCTCTCCATGGACACTGAGACAAGGCACCTTTGGTTCTCCTCTAAATATGCATGTGAATTTGTGCACTTTATCTTTGCTGGTTTACTCAAGGGATCGTTAATCACAAACCCATCACACTGCAATGGAAGGACTCAAGGAACTTTGACATAAAGCATTTCTGACCACTACCATAGTATCAGGATGGTAAAACAACATATGTCCCAATAAAACACAATGTATATCATATGAGTACGTGTTTCAGTTTACACCAAGTAATCAACACTCACTCAGATATCACAAATAAATGCATCAAATTCTTGGAAGTCAACATTGAAATATTTTGGCCAATCACAGAATCAGAACAATATTTTTAGGGCCGATGTGCAATTTTCACAAACCCAAGCTAGTTAGCTTATTCACCAAGACAGCTAACTCACTAGCAAGCAAGGCATCCGGTGCTACTTCACCTAACTTACCTGGCTAAATCACAGGTTAAAAGGGTAGCCACCTGCCAGGTAAATATCGCATCACTTCAGCAGTGCATGAGTAAGTTTATAGTCATCTTTGTCTTATCAGTTTAATGCCCTGATCCGTTGATAGGAAAACATTTTCTCCATGTCTTGTTGGTTCTTTAAAAATACACACCCTATAAATCTAAATTACAATTGCAGCAGATATTATAGTACACTAGTGGCATTTAAGCAGAACATTTTAAGAGATTTCATTGTTGTAGCAAACCTTCAAATGGCTTTAACAGTGTCATTAACAGGTGCAAAGTCATAAAAACTAGCACCGATGTTTTAAGTCAGAGTATGCTCTCTAAGTACATTAAATGACAATATTAAACGTATACATATAAAATATGGAATCAAACTCACGCAATTAAATTGTGGCGTAGACGACAATAAAGCAAAATCTTGTAATACCATCTGGTTAAATATTTCCCTTGAACACATAAAATTGATTATTGTCCCTTTATGTAAACGTGTTAAATTTTTATTCTGAGCAAACTGCACAAAAAATAATTTTCAAACGTATTTTGGTTTGTTATTATTGCCAATGTACCTAGTACATAACACACAATATGAAGTATTAAAAGTCAGAATCGGGGAGGAAACCATTTCATAGTGGTCTGCAATGGGCTTCGCATAACTCTGAACCAGAGGTACCTGCACTTACCCTTGGAGAGTTAGAGGGGGTGCTGGTTTTCATTTTTACTCATTAGTCAATTAATAAATTCAGCAGTTGACAGCAGTTCAATTTGTCTCACCTGTCTCCTTGAGTCTGAATTGGTTTTGGATTTAAAGGTCAAAAAATAACTAACCACACACCACCATGTGGCTCTCCAAAGACCAGTGAATACCACAGCCCTTGGATCTCCAGTTAAGGCAAGCCTCACTAAGCTTCTGCTCTTTCTGTTCCTGTGACCCCCAATCTCTTCTTTTTCTCTCTCTTCCTCTTTTTGGAGGGACCGATCGTTTCCCCGTGCCCAATCGGGCCGCAACATCCTTTGAGTTCTGTGGCATCACCAAACTGCCAGGGGCACTTATATCTAATCACAACTGGCCTCGCCGTTTACGACCCTGCTCACTTCCTGAGTGCATCCGTGTTGCCGCGGTAACGCAGAACTTGGAATGTAACCTCAGACTGAGCCGAGGTGCACCAGGATCCTGCGGGACGATATGTACACAGGACAGGTTTTTCAGTTTGTAGTAGACCAGCACAAAAAAATAATGATAAATCTTTTAGTACCTGCAATAAATCTGACAACAACAAAAAAAAAACGCGACAATCACAAAAAAAAGTTGCTCTCAATCTGTCACAAGGCAGCGTCACAAAAAGTTCAGGTAATAGAAGGTTGCATAAATTATGCACCACCAGTAAATTAAAGGTCTGATACATTCAATATCTCTCAGACCCAGAAGCGGGCTTCCAGTCCAGTCAAACACTGAACCAGGCAGAAACTAATAAATCATACGTGAATCTATCTCGAATGTTTTAAGGCAAGTTGGACTGGGTGACATGCAAGCATCCCAGGATTTAAAAACCATCTCCACAGCTGTGGGGAGGCACAGCAGGATTAAGGCAAAGCGAAAGGCTGGAGGATCTCTACATTTCAACAACAGGGATCGCAAGCTCCACTTAAACCTGCAGACACAGCGCCCCCTCCTGGACTGGAGGTAAACCTGCAGACACAGCGACCCCTCCTGGACTGGAGTTAAACTTGCAGTCACAGCCCCCCTCCAGGACTGGAGTTAAACCTGCAGACAATCAGAAGACTCAACCCAACTTAAGGGACCGTGGCAAAAGTCTCCTTCCTCTGTCAGAAACGCGATCATCCATTGCTTTCTATATGAGTTCAGTATTTCTCCAGCGCACAGGCTACAGACCGGGACGTCATTTGTGACGGGGAGGGTCATCTCACCTCCAGCCAAATGCCGCAGCTGCGTGTCCCACCTGAGGGGCAGTTCCGGAACATTCTCTCAGGTTCTTATTGCTAGGTAACAGGGGAGTACG
>CM077288.1:68385972-68430972 GCA_039654925.1 Anguilla pacifica
GCTGGTTCTCGGGCCGCGGTTCACCTGTTGAAGCCGGTTCTCGGGCAGGTTTCTTCGCGGCTCACCTGGTGAAGTAGTAGGTGACGACGGCGCCGGCGATGGTCATCTGCTGGCAGGCCAGCAGGAACTCGCTGATCCAGATCAGCCCCACCGCGTGGTACCAGGTCATGTACTGCAGCGGACCGGACATGTGGAACTCCACCAGGCCCGTATCCGGGTTCTGCACCGGACTGCCTGCAGGGGGCGCCAGCACAGAAACCCGTCCGTCACCCCAAACCCTCACTAAGGATGTGTTCCTGACAGTTCACCCAGGTAAGTGGCATTTTTCACCTTTCAATTTGATGTACAATGTGTCCCAGGTAGTTTAGTTTTTTGTAAGCATTTTCTCCCTCACTAATCCTAAAAAGTGTGTGTGTGTGTGTGTGTGCATGCATGTGTGTGCATGTATACGTGTGTGTGTGTGTGTGTGCGTGTGTGTTGGTGTGTGTATATTTGTGAATGTGTGTGTTTGTTCGTGATTATGTATGTATGTATGCATGTATGTATGTGTGTGTGTGTGTGTGTGAGTGAGCGTGTGCGCGCATTAGTGTGTATGTGTGTATCTCCACGCTGACCTGCAGTGCCCAGGAAGAGCAGCACGGTGAGCCAGTATACCCAGAAGAGCATGAGGGCCAGGAAGGTCCAGAAGGGCTGCAGCACCAGCAGGGGCAGGTGAGTGAACACCTTCCCCGCCACGTGGAACAGGGCGATGGTGAGCGCCACACGCTTCCGCATGAAGAACATCAGCAGCAGCAGGACCACCTGCGGAGAGCACAGCACACAGCTGTCGACCAGGCACCCACCTACACACCTGTGTGTAAGACATGCTCCCACCCGTTTGTTCAAGTACTCCTTATCCCAAAGTTTTTCATAAAGATCATTTTTCCTCAAATTATCACACATCCACACACACACTTCCTTTCACTCTCTCTCCCTCCCTCTCCCCTCTTTCCCCCTCTCTTCCTCCCTCCCCACCTCTCTCCTCTCTCTCCTCCTCCGCCCCTCTCTGCCCCCCCCCCCCCCCCGACGCACGGTGAACACAGTGGCAGCGATGGCGTAGACCAGCAGGGCCTGCACGTTGTCCTTGGCAACCCCCAGCTCGTCTTTGTTCATGGTGTCATTCAGGTTCTTCCTGTGATCCGCGTACAGCCACCACAGGACCCCCGTTCCCCCTGCGCAAAAAAAACAAAACAAAATAAAAGACGTCAGCGTCGCCATCTCTTCCCAGAAAGGAGGCAAGAAAAGGGTGCTGTGATGCTATGAAAAACACACTGAAATAATTCTGAATAATGCAGGCGCAAATAGTCTTTCCTTTCTCCTGCATGCCCTCAAACACACCCTTGGGAACAACACACCGTTCCGCATTAAGCAATGTTCTGCTTAGGCACCGCCCATTTCATGAGGCGGGGTTTCGGCAGTGGGCGGGGCCTAAAGATGGCTGGCCGGGATTGGACAGGAGCAGCGCTCACCCAGGGAGCCCAAGATCACGAGGGCGGTGATGATCCACACCAGCACGGCGGAAATGAAGCGGATGACCACCATCAGGATCATGGAGAGCACTGTGGGACAAACACACACTACATTACCCACAATCCCACTGTGGGACAGACACACACTACATTACCCACAATCCCACAGTGGGACAGACACTACATTACCCACAATCCCACTATGGGAGAGAGACACACACTATATTACCCACAATCCCACTGTGGGAGAGAGACAGGCGCTCGAAATTCCCCACACCGCCACTGTGGGACAGAGAGATACACTTCATTACCCAAAATACCACTGAATGTTAGTCCACACACACACACACACACACATACACACATACATAAGCCTATGTTACACCTGTGGCCCATCTAAATGAAAACAAATAAATAAAATGTCACACAGTCACCAACACAGACCGCAGTGCTCCAGCGCTAAGAGCAGGAGGTGGGTGGAGTCGGAGTCAGAGTCAGGCTTCAGCAGAGTGGATACCTAGAGACAGCAGGCACAAGCCCATAATGATCTCCTTGCTGGCCATAACTCCGGCGATGAGCCGATGCAGGACGCTGTTGTCGCTAACGAAGGTAATGAGGGCCTCAACGAATTTGGCGTAGCAGGTGACGTTCACGGGGGTGCAGCGGTGAAACACTGGGAGAGACTGACTGCAAGGCAAGACACCACAGACATCAGAGCGGAGATCGGAATTACAGAAACCACAGACATCAGAGCGGAGATCGGAATTACAGAAACCACAGACATCAGAGTGGAGAACGGAATCACAGATAAACCACAAATATCAGAGTGGAGAACAGAATCACAGATAAACCATAGATATCAGAGAGGAAATTTCTTTGGACTTTTCAAGAACTGTGAACTATTTGTGGAACTTTGTTCCACAACTTTCCAGTAATACCATATTTTCAAGGATTTTTAACAACCACCAGTAATAATAACAACAAAGAGCACTGTGAACTGGTTGACTGTGTCTAGCAGCAGAAGCAGTCCCACACCGCCAATGCTTGACACCGAAATATGAAAAACGACTGATTTACATCTCATCAGTAACGGCAGTGTTCTGAACTCCAGGCCTATGCCGCGTGCCTCAGGCACTGTTTAAACCAATGAGAACAGCAGCGGGTTGATTTACCCACAATCCTGTTAAACCAGCGCTAACCTCAGCACTAATCCCAGACACTCCCCTCCGTTTGCCCGGACCTGCGCTCTGCCACCTCACCTGGGGAGCACCGGGAGCTGGGGGCATTTGGTGGCTCTCTCCGGGTGACTGGTGTATTTGTTCACTGGCACATCGTAGGAGCAGAGTTCCGATCCTAAAAAAAACACACACACACACACACACGCAGGCAGGCACACAAACACACACACACGGACACACACACGCACACGCACACACACATGCACACAAACACACACACAGACACACACACATACACACACACATGCACACGCACACGCACACACACGGACACACATACAGACACATGCACACACACGGACACACACATACAGAAACACACACACGCACACACACAAACACACACACACGGACACACACGCACACACACAGGTGAAGGAGGCCTTTAGCGTCACTGTTAGCATTCTTGCTGCGATGCTCAGTCTTGGACTGGGAATTCTTCCCAGCCTGACGGTGTGCGTGTGACCGTTTTTAACGTCATTAGCTTTGCTTTCTAGCCTGTGGGGGAGAGGGGCGGGGGGGGCGTTGTGGGGGGGGGGGGCGGGGGGTGGTTGTGGGGTGGGCGTTGTGGGGGGGGGGGGGGTAAGCAGTGTTAAGCCAGCAGAAGGGCCGGAAGCTCACCGTTTGTTGTGGCGAACTTGCGAATGTCGTCGTACGACTTCAGCTCCTCCCCGGGACACTGAGCCACACACAGCGCCATCGACTTAATCTTCCGATTCACAAAGTCGATGTTGCAGGGGTCCAGGAAGAAGACGTATCTGAAATTTAACAAGACAGGGGAGAACATGAGGGCAAAGTTAAAGGGGAATTCACACTCCGACTTAACCTCAGAATAAGTGGTGTGACCCAGTACTTCTTTAGTCAAAACCAATTATTTTGTCTGTATCTGCAAATGAATGACCTTCTGAAACAATCTTGCATTGGACCATCTGTGTAATGGCAACAAATCGACCATTTTCTCTACATGTCTGAAGTCAAAAATACAATATTTAAGACATATGAGTGAAGGTTTGGAGTGTTGTTTTAACTTCAGCTGAACTGCAGCCATAAACATTTATTCAATGCCTTCTCTAAGGGGGGAGGTGTCATACCTGGGTGACATCATTGATCTGTATTACGGGCTAAAGTACTAGGCATATATGCGCCATATTAGAAATGAGACAGATTCATTATTATTTAAGTTAAAGACAAACAAGTTAAATAATGTTGAAGTCGTTTGGGCTGGGATCACTGGCGGGTGACTCTCTGTACTGGTGATCTCACGAACGGATGCCACTCACTACTTTCACTTTCAGGAAAAAATAGTCCAGGTATACAACAGGTGCCGGTGGGTGTTATGAACACCGCACTGTGCCCTTTGTTAACTTGTATGCAATCTGGAATTAGCAAACCTAAATTCAGGAGACTTTTAAGAATTCCGAAATCCCACACAGGCCGTTACTCTGGTTCCAAAAGATGACATTCCCGGAAAAAAAATAGGGGTTCTGGTCAGCCTACCCATCCAACAGAGCCAGAGCTGCTGCCAGGCTCAAGTCCTTCAGCTCTCTGGGGGCCAGCCAAGGTTTCGCCACAAGAGCCCGTTTGTGAAGGGGTGACTCTGTGCCGAGCGTCTGTGTTTTGAGGTCACCATTCTCGGAATATTCCGGAATCTGCATCCACACAATGCTCCCAGCAGACGCTCTTATCCAGAGCAGCTGGATGAGCACAATTTTACACGCCATGCATTCATGCAGGTGCATAGTTTACTGAAAGCAAGTCGGGTCAAGCGCATCTGCTCAAGAGTAAGACGGCTGTGCCCCACCTGGGAATGAAGCCGGCAACCTCCGAGGGACAAACCCACTTCCCTGACCACTACAGTCTGGGTTCGAGACCAGCTCACGAGGCCTGACCACACACTGGATCAGTGTCTTACCAACAACAGCCACCAGAGCAACCCGACTCAACAACAGAGTGATGGGAGACAAAGGGAGAAATCTAGAGGGGCACAGAGAGGCTTTTGTCTGAGGGTTCGACAGGCCCTGCCTCTCCGTTCCCTGTGGAGGGGGTTGCCAGCTCACAGCCAAAAACTAGGGCCGCAGTATCAAGTGAGAAACACAAACACGGTCTGTTTAGCAAGTCTAAACTAGGCTAAACAATGCTGAACAAGGCTAAACCGACTGTCCTCAATGCTAATGCTCCCAACATCTGACACAGGATCAAAATGATCTCATAGATGGGGACTATTAACAGAAAAGTACACACTACGTGTAACATACAGAAACGCACAGACAGACCCAGGCCTCCACAGACATTCATTTATTTACAGAATAATGGTGGGGGGGGGCTCATTTCTGAAAGTGTGACACCTGGTCACTGACATTTTTGGATGGATAAAGAAGGGACTTTTTTGTATCCCTTCTTTATCTATTACTGTCCCTGCTTGATAATCAAGAAGCAGGCTGTCTGCCCTCCTTCATTCATAAA
Source organism: Anguilla pacifica (assembly GCA_039654925.1). Lineage (NCBI taxonomy): Eukaryota > Metazoa > Chordata > Actinopteri > Anguilliformes > Anguillidae > Anguilla > Anguilla pacifica. The sequence continues at coordinate 68,391,182 of CM077288.1, forward strand.
GTTCGTTTATTTTGTCATTACTATTTAGGGTCACCTATGACCCCAGTCTGACCCCAGTCAGGGTTCAATCAACCACTTTAAATCTAAAACTTTAGTCAGGGACAGGTCTTCAGTTTTTTCCAATTAAATCACAGTTAATTTCAATATTTCCCATAATTAAATAAAAATAAAGAACAGAAGAGCGGATTGTCGAAGAGACCCTCAAGGACTAAAGCTCCAATCAATTCCGGAGATAGGATGGCAGACAGCGGGCCTGACGCGGGGAGATTTTTCAAAGTCACGCGCAGGTTCGTACGCCTCAGCGTGGAACTGTTCTGCACGAGCCTCCTGGAAACAAGCGGAAATAAAGTGCGCTTTTAAAACGGCGGAAATGCACGCGGCGAAAACCGACAGTTTGCAAAACGGCTCCCCGCGAGACACATTTTCTGACGGCAGGACTCGTTTCTGCTTCCGTGGACGGCGGAGAGCGCGAGATGAATCCGGAGCCACGCCGGGCACGAGGGGATTCATAGGAAGTGTTTATATCACCGAAACCCGATGAAAACAGCAAGTCGAACATTAACTGAGCAGAGAGAAGAGAGGGAGCAAGAGACCCATGAAACATTAAAGCAGGAAAATGCTTCCGACTCGCTTCGTCTTGCCCTCCGGCGTCAAATCCAGCTCCACGGATAAAGGTACAGAGCCGATTTACAGACGGTCAGTGGCGTAGCCATCTGAAATTAGGCTTTATTAACCTTCATATTGTCTCTGATGCGAAAATGGGATCGTTAAACAATTCGATAAATAACCAAACAACAGCGCAGTCGTTGTCTTGGCAGAGTCGTTATAAAAGACAGATAACTCAGTTGCGATATAGGGTCACTGAAATGGAGATGTGTCGTTTGCAAGTTGCTGTAGAGAAAATACTAAGACACCGTTTTGTTTGATCACGAGTTCTCCAGTTAACGATAAATCACGTTAGGGCTTAAATCTGTGAGTAAAGTCAATTTTAAAAAAGTTTACTACGACACAGCGATGTCAATACACGAGTCTACTCAAAAGTTCGGAATATTTAAAAGTTCTGGTGGGTGTCTCGGATTCTCAGTCTGTGCTTCTGGACAGGGCGTTAAAATGATCTTATGTCCCAAAAGAAACCTTTTGAGTGACAGCTGCTCAAAATGAGAAAAGGGCACAACCAAGCTAGAAACACTGAGTAAGGACACCCAGTTGCTGTACTGAATATATTTTACCAAAATGAATGAATGGAAATTAATGACAGCAACAATGACAATACAAATATACATGTTTTGTAATTTTTATCCAACCAAATAGGCACTTGGGGGGAAAAAGGGACAAGTGCTTGGACACAGATACAAATATTTTTGAGAGCCTGCAAACTATTAAAACAGCTGACTGCACAGGTAACTCACCTCACCTGGTTTGTTTGTTCAGGGTTTGGGGGTTTAAGAGTTTATGGGTTTGGGGTTCAGGGTTCCGGGTTTGGGGGTTTAAGGGTTTACAGGTTTGGCTGTTGGGCACTCATGGGTTTGGAGGTTTGTGGGTTTAGGGGGGTTGGGGGTTTAGGGATTTGTGGGTTAGGGGTTTAGATGTGTGGGGCTTTAGGGTTTTGGGGGTTGGGGGTTCATGCATTTAGGGTTTTGGGGGGTTGGGGGCTTGGTGTTCAGGTGGGTTTGCTGCAGAGGAACTGGGGCAGGGATAAGGGGCGCAGCCGCCAGACTCACTTCTTGCTGGTCTGGTCCCTGCCGCTGAGCTCGATGCCCTCGATGGGGGCGTTCTTCTGGCCGCAGGTGTTCCCGTAGCTGTCGTACCCCGAGATGAGCCGGGACGCCGCCCCCGTGGCAATGGCGAAGCCGCAGATGCACCCCTGGGGGGGGGGGGGTAAGGGGGGGGGTGTTAGGGTTAGGGGCTGTCATTCACCCACAGACAGGAGGAGCTTCCTGTGCAATGTCACCATTCTAATGGTGCGTTCAGCCGGTCTTCAGCTCGGTAAAGAAGAAAACGTCCTCGTGTACCACCAGGAAGTTGCCAACAAATGCCAGCGGTAAACTTGTGCAAGTTCCGTGATATCAGAGTTAACCGGTTGTGATGTATCACTGACCTCAGTCACCCCGCTGTTACCAGTTTCTGGACAATAGCAACAATGTGCCAGGTTATACGGTAAATATATCCATATAACTTTCATTTATTTATCTGTCATAATGTGATTAGGCAAACGTCAGGACTCAGTAGAGTTCATGCCTGGCTAGTATTTTACGTTATGCCTGGTTATTTACGTTTTGCCATGGGCGATCTCATTGGTCCAGCCTCCTGACATCTGAGCAGACCCTCTGCATTGTTCACGTGATTAACCTGCCAGTTGCCGATGACCACCCGAACGCAAACACCTAGGATGTACGACTTGGTCACGTGCTAATTGTTTCCCACTTCACGAGACCGACAGAAAGCTGCATGAGTGAGCTGGGCCCACGTGCAGCCGGCAGTGCGGCTCAGCGAGGCTCCGATCCGTCACAGCGAATCTCCGATCCGTTCCAGGATTTCACGCCCACTTCTGCTCTTAGTCGTTTAATCACTTGTTTAATCGCGGACTATTCGCTGGACGGAAATGTTATCGCTCATTTGAGTTTCAGTTCTGATCTTAGTTATTTATTAGCCGGGCCATCTACACGAACTGACATTTTTGATACTGTAGCTTCGTGAGCTGCAACTTGCACACGTATCCTTGCTGAAGTTGTTTTTTCGGTTTTTTTTTTTTTTTGGACTGTGGTAAACTCATGTAGGACAATAGTCAAATGCAACTGTATAAAAACAATGCAAAATTAAAAATGAAAAAAAAAACAGCAGACAACACTCCATGAACAGATCTTTACAGCGCAGAAAATCTGACATGACGTGGGATAGGGGCCCTTCATAAACAACAGACATGTATAGCGCCAAAGTGACATTATTTTTTAGAAAGGCCAGCTCACATTTTACGCCCCATGTGGCATTACACTGGAATCCTGAACTGACGTGCTTAAACCTCCAGGATTTTATTTTTTAAATCTGAGAAGCAACGAAAGATGCAACTGTGCTCACTGTCCGCCCAGCAGAGGCGACCACAGTCAGGTAGTCCCGCAGACCCCGCTGAGGAAGTGCATATTTCGGCCAAATCCGGTCAGACTCACCATGCCGATGCAGAAGGCGATAAATATTATGAGCCATGGAATGTCTGTACAGCATCGATCTTCCAACGGTTTCCACTCCCGCTTTCCCTTCTGGAAGAAAATACAAGACAAGGCAACCATATGTCAGTTTGCCTCCAATCGTGGCAAATTCTTCCAAACAAAAATATTTTTACCACACGTTGCAACATGCATGGACGGAGGCGATTGCATCTTTAACAGTAAATAAACTGCAAGAGTAACTTTTTTGTACATAGAGTAAAGTCTTTATATTAGAGTTAGCTTTTCCTTAACGTAAAGCTGCACAAAAAGGCTATAGCTACGCACGGGTGCCATTTGCAGCACATTTCTTACGGCAAGGGAAGAAACGAGGTCAGTTTTGTTTACAATGCAGAGGTGATATTAAAACGACTTCCTTTCTTTTTTTAAACCTTAACTCAATTGCCTTTAAAACAGATTCGTTTGCCCGGTGGGCTAACTGTTTAAATGGCTGTATTACCCTATTCGTGGTACAAACAGGCTACAACTACAAGAATGGGAAGTCTTGGAAAAAATAATGGATCAGACCGCCACAGGATTGCGCGAAGTGAAACTGACTAAATGCTGGCAATTAAGTGTGCAGTTTAAATGTCCGGCTACATGAATAGATCACACAATATAATTATATATAGTATATGATTATACGTCTTGTCCCTCCCTACCGCGGTCTTTGGGGTTGAGGGAAACAGCTTGCTTACCTCCGTGCTACCGCCGCATCCCATTGCTTGCAAATACTTGAGATCGGGAACAACTTGGCGAAAAAAACGACCCAAACTTGCGGAGAGTTGACGGTCTCTTTTTAACCTGCCTAAACTGGCGAGCGGTCGCTTGATACGATTCGAAAACCAGAAAAAGTCATACAACCGGCCCACACCCAAACCAGAAAATGCAAATTCCCATGTCTTCGCTAGTACAGTCGCTCCGGGAGACGCGGATACTTTTTTAGGATTTATCGCGCCACACTTCCTGGCGGATTCAGGTGTAGCCGGAACACGAACATTTGAGCCACTCGCTGCCTACGTAGTCGCAAGCCTCACATTAGCGCGAATATTTGGGCAGGTCCATTGGTCATATATTATGTGGATGTATTAGAATTGTTTTCCACATCCTATCCAGATAGAATAAAGTTCAGTCAGTTTGCGCGGCGCGTGCTCTCTGTCGCCGACTTCTTTAGTCCAGATTCCTAAGGATGATGGGACGTTGGCGGAACCCGCGAGTTTCAAAGGCATTAACATGGCCTACAGTACATACAGTTCAGCGGTACAGTAGGTCGGTGTTCAGGCTACACATGAACTTGAGGTTGCTGAGTTCTGTTATTTCTCATAAGGATTACATATTAAAATTGCTAGTCTCCATGAAAAACGTCTTAAGGCTGCTAATTAATAAGTGTCTAACTTTTGCCTGTGGTTATGCTTTCAAACCACGATACACCTTATACAGTTTTAAAATGACAACATAGCCTACTTTGTCTGCAGTTATGACAGTATTTTAATATTGTACTTTCTGACTCAGTGTTTTAAAAACATGAATGTCACCATTTGCATCACGTGGAATTCTCAAATACGTAAATGAAACGTACAAAACAATTGTGGATTTTGAAATTCTTTAGCGTCCATAGATGTCTTATTTTATATCTTATTATTAAATATCTTGATTTAATATCTTTAAAATGCTGTAATGCAATGAGTACTACATTTGATACATTTCAAAATACATCAAAAATGTTTCTAATTCCTGCTGGCATTTGCTGAATTAAGCCTACTTTCTGTTGGTTATATTTCACATCACATATATCCCAATGAGACCAAAGCATGGTGTGACAAATATATTTTATCACACACATTTCTCAATATGCACATTGCAATGTGCTGTCTGGTAGCAAGTAACGCTTTATTTAATTCCCAAAATTATTTTAGAAATACATGTTAATATCACTGGTAGTTATGGGAAGTTAAATGTTGAAAAATATTATCAGTACAGCCTTTCACCGTCACAAAAAAAAAAAAAAAAATATATATATATATACAAATCAAGAATGGGAATATACAGTATCCATACTGAAAAATGTTACTGTTGCATTCTGGGGCTTTGAGGAAACCCTGAAGTGGCAGGATCAGGTGACTGACAGACTGATCTGATCCTGGACCAGCATCCATTGGCTGAGAGGGATAATGTGGGTTTACTTCAGAGCACTCTGTGATACGTGTGAAGGTCATACGTGTTTAGAAAATATCCAGATTTAGGGCTGACTAAATCTGGAAATTTAGGGTGTGGAATGACATTATTATTAAGTCTAAGTAACAAAAAATGTTACTTGTATGTATATAAGTAGTATTTATGCTTTCATTTAATCCAGGTCTGGATCATAGTATAGGAATCATGAAGCATGGCAAAGTTAATGTTCACCTTCCAATACAGTAGGTGGCAGTAATATGCTTTATAGGTTTTAAATATGGAAGCAAAATGAAAAAAGATGTTTTCCCCCAGTCTTTATCTCCGTATATAAATAGTCTGTATTTTAGGAGATTTTTTTTATCAATCAATCAATCAATCAATCTTTATTTATATGGCACATTTCATACAGTGCCTGTAGCCCAGTGTGCTGCACATGACTGAAAGTCAATGCTACAAAAACAAAAGTAAACAAACAGGTGAGCAAATGCACAAAAAGCAAAACAACAAATAAAATAATAAAACATTTAAAAAAACAATGTTTTTTTGGAAATTTCAGGAAGGGGGTGGAAACTGTGCCACCCTGTGCCCTCCTCAGGGCAAACTGAAGTTAAGCAGGTGTGGGTTTGGTTAGTACCAGTGTTGGGAAGTAGGTGAACTACATGCAGTTAAACTAGTAGTTTAATTACATTTTTCAGCAGTTTGCTGGTGGTTCCTCTACATTCAAATTTGTTCAGTGATTATAACCGTCAATTTCTTTCCTGTCATTTTGAGGTGCTAACTACCAGAACGACCAACTACTTTTGGCCCTAAAATATATTTATTCCAAACTCCTTTGATTGAATACTGCCTCCTCTCTTTCTCTTCCCTCTAATCCTGATTGGTGAGAAGCACTCTGCTCCACTATAGTTGCCAACTGTCAACTGCCACACATTGCTGGTTCTCCCCACTGAGCTGTATAGTGGTTCTCCCCGAGTACAAGAACATGATAATGATAAGTATTATAATTTTTTTTTTTTTACCATGTAGTTTGAACTATACTTTTTGAGTAATTGTAGTTTTGCAAGCTACATTTCTCTTCAGGGTAGTTTTTCTGCAGTTCAGCTGCTTCCAGTGTGAAGCAATCAGTAGTTTGTAAAACTGCCCTTTTCAGAGTAGTTTTCCCAACACCGGTTCTCACTTAGATGGGAGACCTCCAGGGAACCTTTGTCCTGGTACACTCCGTATTTGGACCTTTTGAACTGTATCTGGAACTTACGGAGCTTCCACAGTCTGGATTCTGCATTGTTGGCCCCGTCCGCTGTGCGATTTCATTTACTTGGCTGTGGAATTCTGGGAGGAGGAATCCGTTCCTGGAATGCTGAGTGGTGAAATCAGCGTGGGGGAGGATTTTTTCCCGAAAGTGCGCTTAGTGGAATGTGCGGCCTTCACTTCTGTGTCTGCAGAGGCTGACTATCCCACGCACCACAGCCGAGAGAGAAGGACTTTGTGATGAATGACACAGCCGCAAAAATATACAGCGTTCAGAACGAACGGTTTCTGAAACACCAGTCTAATCCAATCAGAGAAGAGTGAGCTTTCGGAAATTCCAGAATGGGCGGAGCTACGACAACGAGCTGTCCTTCGTTGACTTTGTCTCAACAAATCCGAAGACCTGGCTCTCTACAGCAGAACACAGTGATTGGTTCGAGCCTATTTTTGGTCTCATGAAACCATACTGTGACATCACAAGCTACACGATTCAACCAATCAGCAATTCGCGGTCTTCATATAGGACTTTGATTAGTTGAATGGGGAATCACAGTACTGGGCAGCCAGCCACACTGGCCTTTCTCAGAAAGGGCTGGGGATTTTAAGGTCACTAACTTGGGTGCGTGCAGCCGTAATGATGCAAGGGATGCTGGGTAATATCTCACCCAAACTGTTAATTTTAAATGTTTTCAGTAAAAAAAGCTATAGTTAACTAAGCAAAATTAAAAAATAAACAGCCAATATGGAAGGCTGCTGGATATAAAAGGTGTCTCTGTCAGTGAGAAACAGACAGAGAGACTGGTTCTGTTTAACAGGATATAATGTTAACCTCAAAGTACTTTTTTAGATTATGTGTGTTAATGATGGTACTCCTACATACACCTACACCATCTACTGTTAGTACACCATGACAGTGAGGCCTACCTACACCCTGAGAACTACCTACACCATCAGGCCTACCCACATCCTGAGGCCTACCTGCACCATTAGGCCTACCTACATCCTGAGGCCTACCTATACCCTACAGACCCAGGCGGTACAGACACAGGCGGTACAGATGCATGCAGTACAGGCGTGGGCGGTACAGACACGGGCAGTACAGACACAGGCGGTACAGACGCGTGCAGTACAGACACAGGTGGTACAGACACAGGCAGTACAGACCCGGGCGGTACAGACACAGGCAGTACAGACCCGGGCGGTACAGACACAGGCAGTACAGACGCGGGCAGTACAGACGCAGGCGGTACAGACACAGGCAGTACAGACGCGGGCAGTACAGACACAGGCAGTACAGACACGTGCAGTACAGACGCGGGCAGTACAGACACAGGCGGTACAGACGCGGGCAGTACAGACACAGGCAGTACAGACGCGGGCAGTACAGACACAGGCAGTACAGACGCAGGCGGTACAGACACAGGCAGTACAGACGCAGGCGGTACAGACACAGGCAGCACAGACACAGGCAGTACAGATGCGGGCAGTACAGACACGGGCGGTACAGACGCGGGCAGTACAGACACAGGCAGTACAGACGCAGGCAGTGATGGAGGAGGACAGTAGGCTCGCTGCTCTTGTTTGTTTTTCCCCCGCTGCTGTGGAGCAGAGGTTATAAAACCCCAGCTGCAGAGCAAACACATCCCCCTTTGCCCCTGGAAAACTGTGCTGCTGTAGTGTTTTCTGGCGAAATGCCGACGCCTGTTTTCAGGGTAAAATGGGAACGTGTTGCCCAACGTGACTGAATTACCCAGAATGCCCGGGACCTGCTGTGCTGGGACCCAACCGTCTGCACTTTTTCTTTTTTTTGACTGTTCAAAAGATCAAGTGGGGAGAAATTCACCAGTTAACTCAATCTACCCCAGTTACATTATTTACTGCAGGGGTGCACAACGATGGCCGATCCGATTCAGGATCAGTGTTATCTCTTGCTGTAAAGCATCGATTCCTCACACTCACCCACAGGTATAAACCACCACTGGTGAACTGTCTCTGAACGGAGAGAGAACGGCTTACTCATTTATCAGGACTGGCAGCACAGATGCTGAATTTCTGAACTGCAAACTAGTTTAAAAAAAGAGAGTAAAAATAACAATTCCACAATTTTAAAAACCGAAGCAGGAAAAAATACTGAATAATAAAACATTAAATTATGATATTAGCTGAAACAGCACAGGTATAACACACATAAATATAGACCCCAGCAGTCATAGCTTTACAGCTCCGAGTTAAAATGAGCTTTTTTTATGGAATGGCCGCCCTCCTTCTCACGATCAGTTAACAGCTGTAGTTATTACGGCGTCCCGCAGGGGGCGCCGAAGTTCACGGCATTTTGCATTTTTGGAACGCAAAGCGCTATTCAAAGCGCTGGACGCTGCACGTCAAACTGGCACCTGTTGATGCGGCTTTTCCTGGCTAAGCAAAAACGTGGAACACTTTGTCCCGCTCTGGCATTCCCATTCCTGATAAGTGATCTGTTCTGTTGGGACAGAATATAAATCGGTTTCCTGGTTACCTGTGGAAGGGCTGAAGAGTTTTGAATGTTTGGTACCGTGAAGTCCGGAGCTGGCCAACTTCTTGCAGGCAATATGTTTGCCTCTTTGTATTGATTTCTTCTTCTCAGTTTAAGCATTCCCTGAGATTTTTTCATAATGGTATACGATACAGACAGATTAATCAGCTTACTTTTATACATTTGCAGTGATAATCGGTGGAAATGTATATTTCTGGAATGTATATGTAAAAATTTTGGGGGTTGGGGGGGGGGGGTGAAAACACTGGGTGCAGGAGCGGGTAAGTTATTTCGGTTATTGCTGTGTTCCCATAGGAACCAGGAGCTGACTGCACAGATTCTCTGGCCTCTTTCAACGGTTATCCTGTCCTGTCCAAACTCACACTTCTCAGCGAAAAAAGAGAAAAGAGAAAAGCTCAACCTTTCACACACATTTGAGCTGTTGCCAGGTCCACGTGGTCACTTTCCCAACACAGGGCAATTTCTGAAATTCTTACCATTTTCTAAGCATTGCTTTTATTAGCAGAACATGTCGGTCACCACCTATACTCTGAAAGCTCAGGATCGGCAGGAAAATTACACTTACAACAAACAAACAAACAAACAAACAAATAAAAAACTGGAACTTTTTTATTTGTTTTCCGAATTTTGTTTCGAGACAACCAGCAGTGAACTAAATTATTTTTTAATTAACTGCGCAGTGTGATCAGCACATTTTGGCGCAAAAATACCTGGAATTAAGGAATAAAAAAACAGTGAGGACAGGACATTATACTATCTAGTACACCTTAGTTAAGTTTTGTATTAATAGTTCCAACCAGTTGTGGCCCATAATGATTTAGCACCAGCTGTGTATTAACTAAAGCTTTTTGTGTGCACTTAGTCGCTCTAGATAACAGCTTCTGCTAAATGCCTAAATATAAACGCATTGTCTACAGCACAAAATGGCTGCCGTGAACCACACAGTGGGAGCAGTAAATTGGTAGTGGTGGAGTAACCCCCTTGTGTAAAGCTCTTTAATAATGGATCACAACATTGTATCGGAATTCACTTTACTCATTCATCAAAACCTGTTCATGTTCATAACTTTTATCTGACTTGGTTGTCTGTTTTTTAAACTGTACCCCATTAAACTGTTATCAACACTTGCTTAGCATTGGCAATTTTATCTGATAGTAGCCTACACAAATAGCTCTTTTTAATGAACTGTGGTAAGACAACGTGTGAGGTCAGGCTCTGTGTCCCAGAGCTCCTGACCACACTGGAGGTCAGAATGGAATGTCAGCAAGCCAGCGGCATCTTGGCGTTGTCATGGCCAATCCTAACAGGATGATCAATTTACTGTACACAGCCTCGGGTATTTAAAAAACCCGATAACTGACCCTTAATTGTTGCATGGTTTTACGCAGACTTCGTGTATCAAATTACAGATGCAAGCGCGCGCTTGTGCCGTCAGTCTCGCCAAGGTTTCCCTCACTGATCCCGGTGCCATATAAACACGAAAGCGCGTGTGCGCATGTGTTATGTACATAAGACATCGCTGGCCGCTGCATTACAGATGGGACGAGTGATGCGTCCCTCACGTGTTGGCGAACGCGCCGCACGCGCTCTCCCAGCCCGACGGGATTGAACCGCCCGCTTTATCAGGGCGCTGCACATTTCGTGGGTGGGAGCTCGCGGCTCAGTCTGCCCCCCGAGCGGAATCTGTGGCCCCTCGGTTAAAAGCACCTGTCACTCGTCAAACCGCAACACCTACGGCGCGCAGGGCTGTGACTCTGGACACGCGCCTCTCCCGCTGCTCTGAGCGCGGAGGGGGGAAGAAGCACCGCCCGTGTTTCTCAAGCTTTCAGTTAAATAGACGAAAGGCAGAAATGTCACCGGCGTATCTCTTTTACACATCTTTGGGAATGCTGTCACGAGACCTTTCCAAATATGATAGTTATGTACTCAATTCTGTTTTGTGACCCCCGCATCAATTCCAAGGACGGCGGAAAAAAAACAAGCAAGCCCCGACACTGCCATTTGCAGTCGTTTAAAGGCGCCAATTAATTTCTGTTCACTGGATATAAAGACGCTGAAGATTCCTGCTGCCGTCAGCGTTCGTGTCCCCCCTGAGCCAAACCACCGAACCATTTTCCCGCCTTCGGCACGGACGAGCTGCTGGCTCTGCAGTTTTTCAGCGTTTATTAAGAATGTTTGTGGAGTTGAAGGAAGCTACAGAACCGGATGCAGTGGACTTCTGTGTCACTGCACACATCCGCCTGGTGCAGCTAACTAGAGCACAACCCCATGCACACAACACAACACAACCCCATGCACGTGACACAACCTCATGTGCACAACACAACCCCATGCATGTGACACAACCCCATGCACACAACACAGCCCCATGCACATAACACAACCCCAAGCACATAAAACAACCCCGTGCATACAACACAACCTCATTCACATAAAACAACCCCATGCACATAACACAACCCCATGCACACAACACAACATAACCCCATGCACATAAAACAACCCCATGCACACAACACAACACAACCCCATGCACATAACACAACCTCATGCACACAACACAACTACATGCACACAACACAACCCCATGCACACAACACAACCTCATGCACACAACATAACCCCATGCACATAAAGCAACCCCATGCACACAACACAACCCCATGCACACAACACAACCTCATTCACATAAAACAACCCCATGCATGTGACACTACTCCATTTACATAACACAACCCCATGCACACAACACAACATAACCCCATGCACAATAAACAACCCCATGCACACAACACAACACAACCCCATGCACATAAAACAACCCCATGCACACAACACAACCACATGCACATAACACAACCCCATGCACACAACACAACCTCATGCACACAACATAACCCCATGCACACAACACAACCCCATGCACACAACAAAACCTCATGCACACAACACAACCCCATGCATGTGACACAAGGCTGGTATTTAAACAGGGTACCAGCTGCATACTTTCCAATAAAGTGAAGTATACAATCAACAGGCATGCAGGTTTAAGGACTTGGCCAAAATGTGTTGATGATCATGGGTAAATTTCAGCAGCTTGTTGGGATACCCACTGATGCTCTTGGCTTTTTGGTCATGGGAGCCCAGACCCTGAATGTGTGGTCTGCCTTGTCTGATGCTTTGTGAAAAGTGCTTCACAAATAAAACCAGACCGAACCTGAGCTGCATAAAATGCACCATCCTCTGCACCCAGCTCTTAATCAGAAGAAGGCAGCAGCTTTCTCACATCCCAGGAGCTCAGTCTGAACCCTGGAGTTATTTACAGCAGAGTCTGGCTCCACGGGCTGCATGTGTGGCCGACCACTGCAAACGGACGGCTGAAAATAGAGTCAGCGATATCCTTCCAGAAACCGGACGGACACACAGCTTAATTAAACTGCCTCTGCCCTCCTGCTCACTCTTTAGTGCACTATAGCTTTCATTTCTATGCTGTGTGACTTGCAGACTGCTCTTTGAAGAGTACCACGTGGAACCTGTGTTATTTTGATTGGTGAAATGGTGTATATAACTGGAAGGTCCTGTTAGTGGTCGGTTGACGTGGTTTACAGAGCTCTGGACTGAGGGGGGTGGGGTGGGGTGGGGTGGGGGGTGCTGTTTTGAAACAATATGCTTACTTTAAAAGGGAAAATTAACCGCGTTAACAGAGTGTCATGAATTTTCTCAGTGACCTCAAGAAGTAACCGGTACATGCCGGATGGTGACAGCGACCAGCTGCAATAGCACACGCATACAACGCGCGCGCGGCTCGATTGTCCTGCCAAGACCGTTCCAATTTTTTCTTTTTTCGTTTCATTGTTCCTTATTTCTGAATTTTAGTCTGAGACTAATTATGTATTCTCCTCTCACTGGCAGACCTAATTAAAATGTATTCAACATGGCAGTTCTTTCTGACAGACTTAAAAAAATACATAATCATTATACAGACCTATTAAGAATACACTTTTTGGATACGCACTTGTCTATTTCGACGCACTGTACACTGTGTGTAAGAGACGCTGAAGTCACGTGTAAACGTAACGCTTCTCTCCTCGCCTCGGAGTTGGAGCTAAGGCTCTGTGAGGATGGAAGCTGTGATGGAAGAATCTTCTAGAACGGTGCAATAAAGAGGAACCGCGGAGGAGTGGCTGAAGAAGGGAGGCTGTCACATGTTTCGAAGTGGGGGGGTCGGGGAGGGGGGGTTGCTAGAACGAAGCGACCGCAGGCGTCGCACCAGAGCCAGCGAAGGGTGCGGGCATGACAATAGCTCCAACGAAGGAGGTAAATATAGGTTATTGTTCACAGCGGAACTTTGCCCTCTAGTTACCTTCACGGCTTATTTCGTGTTCGTCTGTGACCTGCATTCAGGGCGTTGAATGCGCCTTGTTTACAAGGGAATGCAACGGAAAACACCACAATCTTAAAAAAAACAAAACAAAACAAAAAAAAAAACAATCCTCAAATGTAAAAATCTAGATTGTTGTGATGATTGCCAATAAACCATAACGATTAGTTTTCATTTGAGTGACAAACTGCCCCATCTGCTACAGTGTTAGGCAATATATTTGGAACAATTATTTAAAACTCCCATTGCTGCCATCATTCAGAATTTTTTTATGTACATTTTTTCATACACTAATACCTCCGTACTTACAATAATTCGAGTATTGCTTGTTGTAGATCTACAGCCATAATCTGTCGTTTGTGTGACTTTGATTTTTGTTAAATATTAATTAATCCGATTATTAAGCATGATGGTCCTGACAAAGATTATGGGGTCTGAAAAGAGTGATTTATTTTAGCGCAAGAATGATGCACATGCAGTTCCCGCCACCGTTGAACCCCGAGGACGCACACTGCCATTTCGTTTATGGTAATGCTACGTCAGCATTTTGCGCTGTACGCTAAAAATAACCACGGGTACCTTTAGGACAGAGTTAAGAACAAAGACTTTGATCCCTATATGCAACAGATGTAATAGAGCCTTTAATATTCAAATTAGTATCCATGTTGCCCACTCGGGAAATTTTGGACGGCAGAGACAGAACCGTCATGTAGCCTACAGAAAACCTTTGTTCGTCGAGAAATTCCCTCTTAGAGTGGAAGGAAAACAGAAGAAGGCCCGAAGTTTACAAGTTAAGGTCACGTCATGGTCCGCAGTAGACAGCGATGTTAAAACCAACTATAGATTTGCGGGAAATGAGCAAGCTTTATATAATAAAGCTTATCCACTAATGTGTTTTTTTCCAGACTATCATTTTCAGTAACGCTTTTCAGACCAACTTACATACGGCTACCGTTTTAGACGTGACAGAACGAGAGTGCTGTGTTTCTGCACCATACCGACGTATGCAGGTAGGCTTCCACAATATTAATTTATCACGGGGACGCGTGAAGCTTCGACATTCCGGCAAATACACTCTGAGCAACTCTAACGGAGAGCGGGGGGGAAATCGCCAGGTTTCCTGAAAATTTGCGAAATACGTATCTTTTCAGCGCGTGCATGCCATTGTGTTTAGACAAGGCTATTTTATTAACCTCCCTTACGTATACGGAAATCAACGGCGCGCTCGTGATTAAGAACACTAGTCATCACTAGAGACGGGTTCATCGGAACAGAGGCAGTGCACAGCGGAATGACATCAGTTACCTTTCACCCAGTTTCCGCGAACTGCAGTGAGGTTATTATCGGTCAAAGCCAGCTATGCGCGCGGAAGGGATAGAGGGGCGGTTTATTCTCCCACCACCCCCCCTCGTGACTCTTATTATAATTCCTCTGCTTTTACCCATACACTTGCATTCCATAGAATTTCATATCACCTTACTCTTAGAGTATTATTACGGTTATTCGTCTCAAACGGGTATATGTTAGTACGCAGTAGTAATGACAAAATAGCCTCCTCTTCACGGTTTCACACATTCTCTTTCATACCCCTGCTTACACCGTGTAACTATTATTCTGTTATTCAGTCCACACACTCAAGAAAGCCATAGCCTGTCAAATTATTGAAAATACTAGCCCTGTCCGATTCTTTTGAAACAAACACAAGGCTTACTTGCAATAAGCCCAAGGTTTAGTTAAGCAGAATTAGTAACTGTGTAAACTATAACTGGAGCGCGCACATTTTACTCCGTCAGTGCATCAGGAACGCATTTGTATTTGTGTACAGTAGTCTATTTGTTCACCGCGCATGCATCACACGCAAACGCCTCGCGCTGTGGAGGTTACTATCGGACAAATCCTCCCTTGCACTGTTTCTCGTCATACCGAGGCTGGCATTCTTGACCGAAACAAAAAAGACACGCTTTTGTTTATGGTCTGAATGTTCTATGACTGCTCCTTCCACGAGGTTTATCAGCATTTCAATTGCACAAAAAGCTTAGCATCTTTGGCTCCGCTTCGGGGGTTACCATTGTTCATTAACATTTTATTGAATAGCCAATAACCAAACCGAAACCACTTTCTTTCACACTATGAAATCATATCATTGCTGTAGCGCATTAATGCGACTCCTCCTCATATTCCATGAAAATAAAAGGTTAAGGTTCGCAATTTTAGTTCTCATATTTTAATTTTCTACGAACAAGTCTTGCGTTGAGAAAACGGCACAAAGGCGCATTTACGCGAACTGGACCGACATTGAAGCCCATTATAAGCCAGTTTTCAGCCTGTTCTTTATTGATGATTATTGTAAACGTGCAACTTCCACGTTATAAGCCCTGGAACACAATGTTATGTTTGTTCTTTGTGTGGCACGCTACAGAAACAGCACCTTTCTCGTGACAACTTATGCGGAACAAAACGAACCCTCTTTAGAATGACCATAAACGACGCTGTCATAACACACACATTATTATTTTTTTATACGGGAGGGAGACTCAAAACTGAAAGCCAAAACTGATAGCCACATTTCAAAACGATTCCTTTCGTGTTACACATAACGTGAAAAATGAATATTAACATTTTCGTGTCCTCTGAGATTTGAGGGTGAAAAGACGAATTGTGGCTTTTGCGACAAATCCAAAGGCTTGTTAACAATACGTGTTCTTTTAAATAATCGTTTACACATTTCTGAAAACAAACGTCCTGTCTATGATATAAAATGTCGTATGTTCACGTAAACAACACAAATGGATCTCTGGTCGCCTACTGCTGGCGACGTGAACAACATCTCCCATAGAGCATTGCTTCACCAACTAAAACAGCTGCTTGTCATTAAAAGGGCAACAGCACGAGGAACAGGCGGAACACTGAATGTCAAAGCAGACGAACGCGATTATTTAATTATTTCGACTCCTCTGCTTTAATAACGCTCGTGCGCTTGTAGTCACCATTAGTGGTTTCTCTAAAAACAAACTTCTTTCAACTAAGTGTAGTCGGCTACAACAAAAGCACATATGTTACGATCAAGTTTGAAATTTTGAAATGTCCACTTGGTGGGGAATCCCTCGTTTAAGGACGCAACTCCGTAGCACAACGTAACCATGATTGTGGCCGAAGAAATTTGACCTCGGTTATTTGACTGCTAGTCCCCGAGGTGACACATTCCGTTCGAACAGGATGTGTCTGAAAATGTCTCCCCGGATGTCTGCGTGTGCGTGTACTCGGGTTGCACGAGATAAGCATACTGATATAAATACCACCTGTTAATGTACTGCCTGCAAATGTCCTGCTAGGCTTGAACCCGATATGATGCAGCGGTTTATAACCGATGATGCAGCTGACCGCGCGCTTGTGTGTATGTTTGTACAGACGGATGAAAAATTAAGGGAAAAACCAATATAAAGTATCTTAGTAAGGTGTTGGTCCACCACAAGCTGCTAGAACAGCTTCAGTGCGCATTGTCGTAGATTCTACAAGTCTCTGGAACTCTACTGGAGGGATGGAACACCATTCTCCCAAAAGATATTCCCTCATCTGGTGTTATGATGATGGTGGTGGAGAACTCTGTCTAATAACACGTTGGTCCAAAATCTCCCATGTTCAACTGGGTTAACATCTGGTGACTGCGAAGGCAGAGCATATGATTCATATCATTTTCATACTTGTCAAACCATTCAGTGACCCCTCGTTCCCTGTGGATGGTGGCATTGTCATCCTGGAAGAGACTGCTCCCCACATGCACTCGACCTCTTGTCAAAAATATGGTGAAGGATGACTTATCTGGCTAAATCACTTTTCTCCACATCTCTGTAGACCAGTGCCTGTGGTTGTTGGACCACTGAGCTCTCAAATCTGCATTCATCTTTGTAGTGAGGGGTTTGTGCACTGCAGCCCTATTATATCCCTCTCTATGTAGTTGCCGACGGACTGTTCTTGCTGACAGTCTGATCACTCCCTGCAGTGACATTCTCAGTCAGCTAAGGAAGAGCAGCTCTTCTGTTTTTCCTTACATATCGTACTAATGCACAAGCATCAGGGTCATCGAATGTGCGCTTTCAGCAACAATTCCCAACCCTGTTTACTGATGCCTTTCCCATAAGATCTAAATGCAGATGTCACAGATGTTGTTGTTCCAATGACCTTCGGTATGCGCTTGTTGTACGTTGCTTTGGATAAAAGCTTCTGCCAAAGTAATGTCAGTCTCTAAAACAGATGCCAGGTCACTGAAAGGATTTCAAGGCTATCAGGACGACGAGAGGAAAACCCCCTGAAATGTTACTAAAGTGTGCTACAGTATACCGAGGAGAAAGCATTTCACATACGCAGGGATGTCGGGTAGAAATGTGTCCTCCTTCAGGAAAGTCCAGTGCCTTCTCGAAACAGTGTTTCTAGAACTCTTGACATGGGCAGTGCCAGTCTGGTGCCCATGGCAAGTTGGCAAGGAAGTGTTCTCCTCCTGACGGATGCCTGAAATCCTAGCGAGAGTGGCACCAAGTTGTCGGTGTAATGACTGAGATAGGAAGGGTGCACGAAGTAGGCCTACTGCTGAGGGTGTGAATAAATGTTTGCTGTTTAAAAAGACAGACAACATATGCACAAATGCATAAATAAAAAAAATGTCTTTTTTCGTAAATGCAGTCAGTGCGTCGCTGCTTCGTGTGGTTTTTGGCTCTGTTCTATGTTATAATCAATTTGCCGTGTGCCTTTAATTAAACGAACAGGAAGAAGGCCCCAGCTTGCAGAACCGCACTAATCAGCCAGCCCATCTGCGAAACGGCCACATCCGAGTTTGCTTTCGCTTCGCGTTTCCCAACGCGCTGCTAATTCTCCTGCGCGTTTCTGGCCGAGTAAGCCGCACAAACGACTGAACCGAAACCAACCGGCCGCGTTTGAGCGTTAAATTCAGGTTACGTTTCCCGCTGTCCATCACATGGGCGATACGCGTCTTTGATAACTTAAAAAAAAAAAATTTTATTTTTATTTTTAAAGTGTTTTGTGTTTACTCAGGTTCCCTTTGTCTAACATTACATTTTGCCTAAAGATATGAAACCATTCAGTGTGACAAATATGCAATGATGATGAAATCAGGAAGGAAATCAAATACTTTTCAGGCTACTGTATTTCAAAAATAAATAAATAAATAAATAAATTATAATCGGTGTAAGAGCATCTGCAAAATGTTGAAATGTAAATGTAACCTGTTCAAGAGTTTTGCCTTAACACGTGTAAGAGGAGAGTTAATGCACGTGTGTGTGCACTTAAAGTACAGCATACCCATACACACCATGGACAAACACATGCAATATAATATAGACATATAAATGAATATTATTTATAAATGTGCTATTTTAAAAATGATAAAAGGTAAATATAGTATCATGAATAAATATATTCCAGCAGCTCCCAAACTTTGTGTAGCACACCATGTTCCATAACCAGTGTGTGATCCCTCTTTAATGCAGCAGTTTGCACACACACACACACACACACCATGTCCCATAACCAGTGTGAGACCCCTCTTTAATGCAGCAGTTTGCACACACACACACACACACACACACACACACACCATGTCCCATAACCAGTGTGAGACCCCTCTTTAATGCAGCAGTTTGAACACACACACACACACACACACACCATGTCCCATAACCAGTGTGAGACCCCTCTTTAATGGGACAATTGGGCCATGTCAGCCAGCCCTCCCCACCATCCTCCAGCCTCCAAAAACAACGAATGGATTGTGAAAATGGAAAGAGTATTCCAAGAGCAGGTTCCACCACCAGCGAGAGCCAATGGGTGAAATACGATATGGATTTTTGGCTTTTTTAAAAACCTGGATAAAAAACTGACAGACGATGCCAAATGTGTTTTTTTTTTTTTTTAAACTGAATGTTGGGGTGTGTGTCTTTGTTTCTTAAGTTCATTGATCGATTAAATGATTAAATCCCCCCCCCCAGCTGTGGCTGGGAGCAGCTGTTTGCAGGTCAGTGGTCGGTCACCGCCATTAGGGAAGCGGAGAAGCGGACCGGTGATGCACAGAACCTGACGCACAGGGTGGAGGACGTCCTCCACCTGCCAGAAAAACCAGTCCGGTAAAAACAAGCCCCAGTGGGGCGAAATCTCAGGATGTGTGTGTGTGTGTGTGTGTGTGTGAGAGAGGGGGTGAGTGTGTGTGTGAGAGAGGGGGTGAGTGAGTGTGTGTCTGTGTGTGTGTGAGAGAGGGGGTGAGTGAGTGTGTGTGTGTGTGTGTGTGTGTGAGAGGGGGTGAGTGTGTGTGTGAGAGGGTGTGTGAGAGAGGGGGTGAGTGAGTGTGTGTCTGTGTGTGTGAGAGAGGGGGTGAGTGAGTGTGTGTGTGTGTGTGTGTTAGAGGGTGTGTGAGAGAGGGGGTGAGTGAGTGTGTGTGTGTGTGTGTGTGTGTGAGGGTCTGTGAGAGAGGGGGTGAGTGAGTGTGTGTCTGTGTGTGTGAGAGAGAGTGTGTGAGTGTGTGTGTGTGTGTGTGTGTGTGTGTGAGTGTGTATGATTGACTTGAGTGAGTGTGTGTGTGTGAGTGTGAGAGAGGGTGTTTGTGTGTTTGTGTGTGAGTGAGTGTGTGAGAGAGAGTGTGTGAGTGTGTGTGTGTGTGTGTATGGCTGAGTGAGTGAGTGTGTGAGTGAGTGTGTGTGTGTGTGCATGGTTGAGCTGACAATTACCAGGATTTTTCAGGATCCTTCAACAACATTCTCTCCTTTTCCCTTGCTGTCTTTTTGTGTTTTTTTCTCTCACTTCTTTCTCTCTTCCCCCCACCCCCTCTCTGTTTTTGTCCTTTTTCTTTCACCTCTCTCTCTCTCTCTAGCTCGGTGGTGGTCTCAGTACGCCAGTGGCTTGGAGAGTGATCTGTGATATGGGGGCTTGATTCGGGTCATGTGACAGTCTTTGGCAGTGACCCCAGTACCACAGCGAGGTGGGGCCAACCAGGGGGGACAACGTCCCAGTTTATCTCAATGCAGTGCACTGTGGGATACTGCCAAGCCACCAAGCTTGTGTCAGTTGCTGGCCCCTTCAGCTGAGCAGTGGCACAAAGGTCACTGTACTCACACAAAGGCACAACGTGTCCAGTCTTCTCCCAGGCTGCCCGCCAGGGCTGCAGCTCAGAACACAAAGTAAACTTTTGACCCCTGACCTGGAGCCTGACACGTTAGCCATTAGTCATTATGAATTTTGTTATGCTGTTAATTATTCCTTTTTTTTTTTTTTTTGGAGAATCTTGCTGAAGTTGCACAGTAAGACTTCCGATGTTAATTTAACTCCTAACAGAGTTTATACGGGCCCTGTTGGGATCAAGCTTACTCAGAGTACAATTTACTCTATCAGAGTTGATTTAAATCTTCATATTTTCCAGTCTCGCTCCACTTAACTGCATAAAACATATGAGATTAGTCATCAAAGGGCATACCATTACAATACCACTGAAAAATACCGTTGGTGCTCTGTACATTACATCACACAATATTCAGTGTAAAATCAACACTGATAGGGTACTTTAAACTCTGCTACTGTACAGAAAGCCTTATGTACCATTACAATTCCAGTTTAACTAATCCGTTGCGTTTGTATCCATCAAATACATTTTGAGCAGTTTGGGTTGGCCAACAGAATGACTAGAGGCTTCAAGATACCATAGAACAAAAAAGCATTCCAGAAATTCAGAGAACAAACGTCAACAATAATATCTGGAATGTAATTAGAGTAATTTAGGAGACAGGGAGACGTTGAATCGAACGCGAATGAGCATAACTTCTCTCACTAATGCACTAATACATCATAATGATTTAAATCGGACTGTTGCCAACTTTTACGAGAGTTGTGAGGGTCTGTTGTTTGCGCGTCACCAAAATAAACAAAACCTGGTTTGTTCATTTGGAAAAGATAAGTAACGTGTTTGTCTCTGTCGCGTGTGTGTTTGCCAAACACTTTGAGAGGCACCGTCGCCAACCCGAGCCAAGGCAGTCTCCGGTATACTCCGGGAAAGAGACCAGCTGGTTGATCGACTTCATCACGCCGTCCCTGTTTGTGAAGAAGGAATGATTCAGGTCAAGTCAAATTAGTGGTGTGTTCCAAGCCGGAGAATGGAGGGTGATGGTCTTCAAGGAGCAATAGGCAAAACTATCTTCAGGAACTAAGCAGTAGAATACCGCATAATTTTAACATTAGATTTTCCTGACGAGAGTGGTGACCCCATTTAGATCTATTCGGAAGCTAACCAGAGCAGCAAGTAGGCCAGCTCCCATTTTACAATCGCAATTGTCTGTTGTGAACAGAGTAACAAACCTCAAACGCAAAAACGTAAGGCTTTAAAACATAGCTTCACTGGCCTAATGGAAATTGTATGACAAGGACGCACATTAAAAATGTTTTTGCATTTGGTTAGCGAAATATAGTGTATATCGGATCGTTTTGACGGTTGGAGCCCGGCGCGAGCGTAGCCCTTTTAAGAGCTGTTTTGAGTCTACACGTGCTTGCCTTGAAAGGAGGGAGCTGCACAAACACAGACTCGGATCCTTTTGACCGAAAGTAACCCTGGAGCTGCGAGCGGTAGCGCTATAAAAGCACTGAGGAGAAAAAACGGCACTCTTTATTGCGAGAGACACATCGAGCACAGTGGACAATAACGGACGGTGACGAAGTGAAGAAAGGGTTTATATTTATTCTTCACTTCGCCAAAGGACTATCCATTTATGCTCAAAAAGGAAACGTTTGGAGATTTCGTGAAAAGGTAAAAATTCTGATTAATTTCTTATTTAGTCGAAGCGTTCTTCAGAGTCTTTGTTAACTCAACTGTGGTATGTACTGGCCAAATTAAAAATAATGCAAACGTACATTTTTAGAAATACAAGCTTACTGATTTACGTTTCAAGTGGAAGGGACAGGTTGTTTTGATCGGCTAATTTTTCTGGCAAAAACAAAATACAGAAATATCTGCCGACAGAAGTAAGAGAGGATGCTGCCTTAAGTCCGTGAGCTATGTTATACATCAATTTGATAATTAATAAATTGCACGTGAATACCCATGTAGAGGACGCAATATATAAAACCACAGTTACATGTTACATCTATTTTTTTATTTTGCTGATCTGTGACGCCGTTGACAAAAAAGAGAATGTGTGTGAGAGAGGAAGTGCTTCTGGTTGAGCACCGTGTTGAATTTGTAAACCAAGCATCTCGTGCATTGCACAGAGACTGAGGCTGTACCGAATGACCGACAGTAACCCCTCGTGCCTAGACAATGAAACGTCCTCGAGCTTCAAGTTTGGGTGGACATAATTTATTTTTCTTTTGTCAGGCAAATAAGCAATTGCAGAAACTTCAAATTGATTTATTTCGTTTTAAAATTGTAGTGTCATTACATTTTGGTGTAAGTTTGTTTGTTGTGTCATTTGCGGTGAGTTGCAGTTTTTTCTGTATCAAGTAGCCTATACAGAGCATCGACAGTATACTTCATACAGAAAAACAGAACGCGACTAATTTGTTCGCTGTTGTTGTTGACAATTGAAAAGTGAATCACTGAAAAACGTCGAGGAAATTATTTGATACTGTTATTCGAAGGGATGTTGATTGTACAATGGGACGCTTGGCCTGAGCTCGAAGACCTTGTGTGTGTATTAAATCCGTTTAATGAAAACGATGCAGTTTTTGAACACTGCAAAAGAACTGTGCATAGCGATGCTCGACACGGGTGCCGAAATAAACAACAAATTTGATAAAGGAAAAATATTCCCCTCTTCTCCAGGGGCGGCGCTGTTGTTCCGGGTTCAGTCCGCACAGCGCTGAGTTCATTAATAGCACGGACGTTTTTTTCTTTCCACTTTTATCTCCCCCTTCCACCCGTATGATTGGAAAAAAAATATTATAAACTTATGGACTTAGTAATTATGGCGATAGTTATTTTATAGTTATTTTATGTAGATTCCGTACATAATTTATCGAACGAACATCCCGTTTAAAATGTAAAAATAACCGACTGGTGACTGAATAAAGAATAATACCCTATTGACTGCGTTGAGCTTTTTTTGTATTTTTTTGTTCAGTCTTTTTAAATACTGTTTATAGGCAGTTGGTGGAGCGGACAGCCATATACCAAGGGTCCTGTTATGAATTCAGTCGTGCTGCCGCGTTTAGTTTATCTCGGGTCGCCCAACACTATTATAAGAGCAGCAAACACGTCCACGGTGTCGCGCTGCACGGGCACTGTGTAAGACTATTGACATTATTAATGTTTAAATCCATTCATACTGTTCTTCTAATCGAATCACAGGAACTGCACGGTGTAAAATGTAAATAGGGGTGCATAAAACCCAGCACTACACGGCGTGTACAGGATTTACAGGAAATGGGTTTAATTCGTGTTGTGTCTTCGCTGTGTTTATTGCGAGGCATGGCCATCGGACGAACTGCAATCACCTTAATCGCATCAGATTGACCGCGGGAAACGGTTCCGCGGGAAACGTTCACGGGTTTGTACGTGCACTCGTTAATCACAGTGAGATTTCAAAGGAACCGTTTTGCCTAAGGTTCTTGTGAATGCGTCCTTTCCTTTCTGACTGAAAATAGGATTTTCTAAAATAATCGTATTAATCACACATACCGATGGCTCGGATCCTAACACAATGAAACTGAGTAAAGGTCTGTCATCTCTGTCATAGTCAACTTTTCAGTACGATAAAGCACTCAAACTAGGCCATCGGTCCCTTCAGCGTACGGTATGTCACGCTGCGTGAGAGCTGAAGTGGTATATTACTTACCGAGATTAGAAGTATTTCTTCTAAACGGAGAAACCCGACATAGAGTACACACACAAGGGTAAAACTAACCCCGGTCGGGTTTGTGCCTTCAGTTCTAGATCTATTCATAATTAGATCAGCCAAACGACAAAAAAGAAAGAAAGAAAATCTATGTATTTGTGTGTTTGTGTGTGAAAGAGTATACATATATATATATTTATGAATATGTATTTGAGTGATTAACATAAAATTCACGCAACTTTATCTGCTGGTTTTGTATCGTTTAAATCGATGCTGACTTTTTCATGAAAATATTGATTAAATAAATTTATATGATGTATTTTCAAGCATGTATATGCATGTATATCGTGTATATATAAATATATTTATGTATTTGTATATATTTCTGCTTTGATGTTGTTTGGTGTAGATTTTTTTCTACAAAGATGAAACACACACACGTCTGTGTAGGAGGTCCTCGATGGCGTATGTCAATGGTCCGATGCATGTTTGTGGATCCAAAAGTCCCTGTGTATTTTTCAGTGCAATATTGTATCAGAGGGGCACCCCCCCGCCCCCCCACACCCTTATAAATACTGTTTGCTGGGACGCTGTCCTCACTTTTTTCGGATAGGGACAGGTGGAGAGACAGGGGTGCACTTTGACCAGGGGACCTTTGAGCACTGCGTTGGTGGGACCCTGGGTCTCTCTCCCTCTCTCTCTCTCTCTCTCTCTCTCTCTCTCGCTCGCCCCGGGCTCAGACCTGTCGCCTGTCGTTGCAGTTGAGCGCAGCGCAGATCCGGGACAGCCATGTCTGTCTCTACTCAGCTGGGCCTGCTGCTGTGGAAGAACCTCACCTACCGGCGTAGACAAACGGTAAGCCCGTGATCTCCCTCTGCGTCCGATTGGCTGCCCGCTCCCTTGCGTTCCCCGTGCCCTCTGTGTCCCCAGGTCTCCTCTGTGAGAGAGACCTGAGTTCACCCACCTGGTTAAAAACCTTTGAAGAGCGGGATTTTTTGGAATGTTTTTTTTTTTTTTCTTTCCTTTTTTTAAATTCAAAATGCTAATTCAGTGTTCTAGAACTCCACCGCTTTCAAGTCACCAGTAGTGATTGTGACATCAGTATTAGAATGTTTGTTTACAGACATTCTAATCACATATTTGTGATCATACATCCTATCGGGTGAAGTAAAAGTAAAACTTTCCTGGAACTGCAATAAATTGTATGACACTGTAACTGATGGTCAGGCCTGTTTTTGAGGGCTAACAGAAGCTGTAATGTCATTTTACATTAATATTCAGTCATATCCAATGTGCTTCTGTCCTGTCCTCACAAAAAAATAAGCAAATCTCAAGGCCAAGGAAGGTCACAATTGTACATTTTAAATTGAAGGAATGCGTGTTTGGTGCAGCATTGTCAGAACTGAAACCCAGAGCGTTCTTTGTCAGAGCACAAGTGGAACTTACATGTTTCCATTTTTGTGTTGGATGTCGGATGAATCGCTTTGCTTTTTTATGTGGAATACAAAATATGTTTTACAGTTTTTTTTATGGCCTTTTTTACATTTATCTGAATAAAATCTGATGTCACTGAGGGTTGTTTGAGTGCTTTCACGCTGGGGATTGATCTGTCGTTTTAATGAGAGCTTCCATGATAAACTCCAGGCTGGGAGCCCAAAGTGAGGAATAACTTTAGCCACTGAAGTGCAGGAAGAAGCTCAGCGCATCCTCTATTTACTCGAACCTCTGACACCTGAGACTGAGCACCCTCTCGCAAGCGTAGGGTTTCGTCAGGATGCATTAGTGAGCATTGATCTCTCTCACAGTCTCTCTGTCAATAAAATACTTGGCACATTAAAAAAAAACAAAAAACGTGCATATTCTGTCAGAGTTATTCAGCCATAGGATTTTGTGAGCGGTTCTCCTGTACCCCCACACCCACCTGCCCCCCATAAAGAGAGGACATGTAGGGTGCGACAGCTGCGGTTGAATAATGGTAGCAGATGTAGGGGGGCTGGTCTGCCCCTCGCCCCCAATCTGGTCTGGGGGGAAGGGGGGGGGGGGGGCAGTTGATGAGCGCTTCAGTGGATTGCAAATGCCCCTCCCCCATAGTAGATCATCAGCTTCTGTTACCCCTCCCCTTTGTGAAGCAATGGACCTGTTTTTTTATTTCTTATTTTTCTTCACTCAGTGTTTATTGTGTGAACGTGCCCCCTCTTATTCCCCCCCCACGCAGAGTGCAGTCCGGCTCGCAGGGTTTTGCTTGTCCGTGTGTGTAAACAATGCGTACTGATACTGTAGGTAAACAGCTGGTCTTGCTTTCACAGAAAACTCGCCCAGAACTGGAGAACTGTGCTGATGTGTTAGTCTCCCCCTCTCTCTCTCTCTCCCTCTCTCTCTCTCTCCCCGTCTCTCTCTCTCTCCCTCTCTCTCTCTCTCCGCTCGATCTCTCTCAGTCTCTCTCTCTCTCTGTCCCACTCCCCATTTCTCTCTCTTTCTTTCTCTCTTTCTCTCGCTCTCTCTGTCCCTCCCTGCATTTCTCTCCCCCTCCCTCCAGTTATCTTTATCTGGTAAAGCAATCATACTGCTTCCCCTGTTAAACAGGGCTGTGCTCTCAGTAAGCACTAAACACGCTCGATTGCCCACTTTGTGGAAACTCTTACTGTGTTAATGATATTTCTAATGGAAGTGGACAACAAACCCAAACTGTTACTGTGCAAAACTGAAGAACAGACAGGGGCTAATGATTTGATATAATGGCTAATGACTTGAGAAATCCACAGTCACAGGACCAATAGCACAGAGGCTTTTATAAGGGAAAATGTCTACTAACTGGTTCTGCTGATGGATTTCTGTCTGAAAACTTGTTTGTAGTTCTAATTTTCCCTTTTATCAATTTTATAAACTTCAGTCAAGGCCAGAAACGTTGACCCTGCTCTCCCCCCCCCCCCCCCCCCCCTTTTTTTTTCTCCATCCACCCCTGCAGATCCAGTTACTGGTTGAGGTAGTCTGGCCACTCTTCATCTTCTTCATCCTCATCTCGGTCAGGCTTCACTACCCTCCGTACGAGCAGCATGAGTGTAAGTACCCCCCCCCCCCCGACCCTCAGCCTCACGCCCTGCACCCCGTGTTTCACATGCACATGTCTGATATATGTAATTGCGTGTATATTTCATAGGTAGGGCCGATGGTTCACAGTGGTTCTTATCTCTGTGCCGCATGCAGAACAGCCCAAACCTCCTCCCCCATTTTTGAGGGTAGCGTGTTAGCCACGTGTATTTATGCGGTTTTAATTTCGTAATTTTCGTAACAAGATACTCATTATCTAGGTGCGTTTCGGGCCAAATAGTCGGTGTAACGTCTGTGAAACAGGAGAGTTTCCACTTGAGTTATAAAGATTTATGGCGAGTTTATGACCCGCTAGTCTTGATTTCCCGTAAGATGTTGTGACCCGGTCAGACTAGCCTCCGTAAAGTGGCGGTTATCGGCTAGCGGCGCTCGGAACGCGCGTAGGTTCTGTGCGCTCGCGCGGCTGTGTTATCTACAGCAGCGAAATTAGCACCCGCTGTTCCGGCGCTCTTATCTAGCGGACGTGCGCTGTGCGCTGTTAATCTCGCCAATCATCGGATCCTCCCTTCCCTTAAAACAACACGGCGAAATGAACGCTGCTCGGGTTCGTTTACGCACTAAAGCAAATAAATTCAGTTGTCAAAATCAATGTGACCCTTGGCCAGACCTTAAAAAAAAAAAAAAAATTTTAATAGTTTTTCATTTACCGAATGAATCGCTGGATTTAAGTCCCGTAAACAGAATTCTTATTTTTGTTTGTCAGCCCGGTCGTTTCGTCAGCGTCGGTCTCTCTCAGAGCAGCCCACAGTTTTGTGCTGGTCATTTTGTTTTGCTGTTTTGATTAGTTTGGCCGTGATCAGTTGAGCTCTCAAGGACAAAAAAACAAAAACCCCACAGATACTGGAGGCTGACGATGAGACAATAAAACGCAGTTTCTCGCCCGTCACGTAGAGAGTTTACTGTGGCCCGAAATGGCCTCCGTGGACGCTCACACACAGAACTGAAACCAGGTCTGACGGTTAGTTCAGCTGTTCCCAGACTCCACCAAAGACTGAATGACCTTTATGAAAGTGAGAGTTGATCTGACTGCTTTAATTTCCTGGGTTGTTTCCATTCATTCTTCAAAGTGTGCACGCTGGCTTGGTATGGCTTCAGTATGACCAACAGCCTGTACAAGTGTCTAATTAAGAGACATTAGTATACATTCCAAAGCCAGAATGAAAATGGAGTGAAAGTGAAATGAAAACCTGCATAAACAGCCTGACCCCATTCAAACTTTTTAAAAACGTTTTTATGTTTTTATTTATGTTTCACTGCCCATCCTTATCTTATCATAAACATTCTCTGGGTGTGACATGTTAACGGGCCTGGCCCTTCCCAGAATGCTCCTTGCCCATGTCTTTCATGAAAGTCATGTGACTTTCATTGACAGAACTCTGCGAGTCATAGCCCATGTGACACGATATCTGATACGTTCCGGAACGAACGCAATCCCCTGTGTTCTGTTTGCTGGGGTTCTGGAATACGGTGGCCTGGATGTCCTTCAGTTTATCCTCTGGTTCGGCTGCGATTTAACTTTTTGGTATTGTTCAAATGGAGGGGGGTGAGGAGGGGGGGTAGAGTTCTACGGAAGAACACGGTGACCTTCCTGTGTTGAGTGCTCTTACTGAGGTTTTCCGGCTGGCTTTTCTGTTGCGGCTTTTGCCCATTCCTGTTTCGAGTCAGAATGGAAAGGCAAGCTTCTCCCGGGCGGGGTTTCAGTTCTGCTGAAGAACTGGCCAGCTCCCTTTTAAAGGAACACAGACAGAAATAATGTCTTGGGTGTGAATCACGCTGAGAACCAATTACATAAACCAGAACGGTGACATTGCTGGCTCAACTGCTTCCATTTTCTTTATCCTTTGAGGCAACACGAAGGCTCTCTTCAGTAAGAAGGGCTGTGAACTCAAATGGTGTAGTTAGAAAACCTGACAGACTGAAAACTAAGCATTTTATAATTTAAGAACAGGTGTTTGGTGAGATTCCTGCTATTTGACACAAATTTCCCACAAACCCCAGCATGTCCCCTTGATATGTTTGACTGTGGAGAGCGAAGCTGGATGGGGTCTCATGGGCTGACCTTGCAGGGTAAAAGCACGGATTCCTGCCGCAGGTGTCTGGGTTATCAGGCCTCTGTTTGCTTTTGCAGAACTCCCGTTGGCAGTCTTAAAGTTGACTGATAGCGCTCTCACTTTTATTTATTTTTGGCTTCTCACATGGGCCGCAGGTTTTATTTGTGTGTGGAGGCACAGCTCCTGGGGCAAAGGTGGAACAGTTTGGTGAGCCAGTTGTTTGAGTCCTGGGGGGGGGGGCAATCGGGGTGAGGGGGGTGAGCCCATCTCTGTTGGCTTTGCGATAAGGCCATCTGAGAGCGCAGAGTTGCCCGTTTGGAGCCGGTTTGCCTGCCTGCTCTGTCACTCTGTTTCTGACTCACTGAAGCTGTTTCTGTTGCGCCGTGAAGTCATGGCTCTGTCAGTATGACATCATCGCGTAGCTGCCACCCAGCTGTCATGTCAGGGGCTGAGAAGAGTCACTGTGACATCACTTCTCATCGGGTCTGTTGCGGACAGATTGATAAAAATGTAATGATAAAAACCAGGTTCATTATGCATGTTGACTTCCTGTGGTGCTGCTGTTAGTGTTGCTTTTGGGAGGGGGTGTGGGTGTGGGGGCATTGCCATGGATACTGTCCCATTGCGTTGGCACTCAGTGCTCTGCTCTGTCCCGCTGCAGGTCACTTCCCAAACAAAGCCATGCCCTCTGCCGGCACCCTGCCCTGGGTGCAGGGCATCATCTGCAACGCCAACAACCCCTGCTTCCGCTACCCAACGCCCGGAGAAACCCCCGGGGTGGTGGGCAACTTCAACGACTCCATGTGAGCACCACACCTCTCCTCTGTTCTGTAGCATGGTGGTGATGAGGATGAGGATGAGGATGATGAGAATGAGAATGATGATGGTGATGGTGATGATGGTGGTGATGAGATTTAGGATGATGATGATGATTGTAATGATATTAATAATGGTGGTGGTGATGATGATGAGAATGAGAATGATGAGGAGGATGAGGAGAATGATGATGATGAAGGATGATGATGGTGATGATGATGAGAATGATGATGTTTTGTGACAGAATGCATTTTGGTGCATTTGTGCTCATCCCCGTCTGTGGTTCTGTCATGTGTCTGTGGTTCTGTCGGGCGTCTCGGGTGTCTGTGGTTCTGTCGGGTGTCTGTGGTTCTGTCGGGCGTCTCGGGTGTCTGTGGTTCTGTCGGGTGTCTGTGGGTCTGTCGGGTGTCTGTGGTTCTGTCGGGCGTCTCGGGTGTCTGTGGTTCTGTCGGGTGTCTGTGGTTCTGTCGGGTGTCTGTGGGTCTGTCGGGTGTCTGTGGTTCTGTCGGGCGTCTCGGGTGTCTGTGGTTCTGTCGGGTGTCTGTGGTCTGTCGGGTGTCTGTGGTCTGTCGGGTGTCTGTGGGTCTGTCGGGTGTCTCGGGTGTCTGTGGTTCTGTCGGGTGTCTGTGGTTCTGTCGGGTGTCTGTGGTTCTGTGGGGCAGTCTCAAAGTTGTGTTTCTCTGCAGAATCTCCCGCCTGTTTGTCGATGTTAAGAAGATCCTGCTGTACAGCCAGAATGACAGGAGCCTGGAGGGGTTCAAGGGCCTGGTCCGAGCGCTGAGGAACATGCAGAAACACACCGCAGGTATGGCCCCGCCCACACGACATGCCACGCCCACCAGCCCCGCCCACACGCCATGCCACGCCCACCGGTCACGCCACGCCCGTCAGCCCCGCCCACACGCCATGCCACGCCCCCCTGTGTCACCCGCAGGAACGAGAGCTGAACCAGGCCTTTGGGTGACCTGCCAATCCAGAGATGAACAACATTACACTGTTTATTTTAAGTATGGAGGTGGACATGAATTTGAGAGTGTTTTCTGCCAATTACCAGAAGGAATTTGTGTTGCCATGACGCCTTCACAGCTGTGTGTGGCCAGTGTTGGGCTGTGGGTGTTTACAGTAGTGTGTTGCGTGTTCAGAGAATGCCGCCCCCCCCCCACCCCCTGCCCACACAGGGATATTCAGTATGCAGTCATATGAACAGGGCTGAGGTTACGTACATAAAAATGGCATCAGAGTGGGGGGGGAAGTGGCAGAGGCGTTGTGGGGGGTATGATCCAAATGAGGGGGGGGGGGGGGGGCGATGGTGCAAATATGAGGACACCAGCTGAGTTCCTCTCTATTTTCATCTGAGGGTTTCTGACCATACCTCCATCTGTGCTCCCCCCGAAATCTTAGAGGGGTAAAGCACACCAGTGGGTCACTTATGCAAGCGGGCGAGGGGCGAGGGAGGGGGGTCACTGGGTTTGGGGAGGACCGGACAGGGCAGGACTGAGGACACAGCGCCCCCCGTGGCCACTCTCTGCGCTGCCGCTGCTGTAAATTACAGAAAAGGCATGCCGTTGCACACACCCTTCTGAACAGGAAACAGGAAGCAGGAAGCAGATTCTTAACTGCTCTCATAATCGGCGCTGTCTGCAGTCGTGGCAACGCTCACGACTTTTTAATTGGTCTTCAAACCACATCTCTTACATTTCTGATCAGATATGCTGAATACTAAATCAGAACCGCCAGGACAGGGAAATGAGCTCTGACTGAAACCGAAGGAAGTATGTGTTGATGTAGCGTTTGGCATTATTGCTCCATATCCAGTGTGTGTATGTTATATATAAAATGGAATGTGTTTTTCCGTTTGCAAGCTGAACCCTCTTCATTGAACGTGGAGGCCATTTGCTTACATATTTTTCTCAAGCTTGGAAGCTGGCCCGTTGGCACAGAAATGGTTTCCATCCATAAACATTTCTGGGCACAGAGCGATTGCAGGAGGAAGTCTATAACGTATTTATAATGCATTACGCGTATCGTAACGCGTGTAGAATCCTCCTTATTGTTTATTCTATATTTTAGCGTGTATTTTAATTTGTACCGCGGAGGCCTGCCGTGTTTGTTAAAACTGAAGCGCGTGTGCGGAATCTTCAGTAGGAAGTGGGGCAGGCTTTTCATTAGAGAGCACAGGCTTTGCACACAGGCCACTGTCTCTGTTCTTATTAATAGAAAATGGGCTTCTTTGCTAACGGGAGGGTTTGCGTAACTGAGGCATAATTGCCACCGTTGCTCCCGTTAGCATTCCCATTAGCATTCCCGTTAGCATTCCCATTAGCATTCCCTTTAGCATTCCCGTTAGCATTCCTGTTAGCATTCCCATTAGCATTCCCGTTAGCATTCCCGTTAGCGGTGCGGAGCCTCTTTAACGCACTGCCCCGCTAATGGGCTTGTGCAGCAGGGTGGCCGTGTAGTATAAAGGTCAGGGAACTGGACTTGGAGCCTAAAGGTTGCAAGTTTGACCCTGGCATTGGGTCCTTGAGCAAGGTACGTAATAGGTTAAAGCTCAAAGGTTAAAGGTCAAAAGCTGTATAGATATGAACATGCAGAAAGATTAATAAATAAAGTAGTGTGCGTCTGCTAGATGCTAGTAATGTGAGTGATGTAATGAGTAACCACAGAGCTTTCTGCTGAGTGTTTGCCCTCATACACGTCGTTGAGTTTTGAAATCGGAGATCCAAATTTGGGCCAGGGCTGTGCTGGCTCACACTTTCTGACCCTGGCCTGGTGGTCTCCATAACAGCTGAAATTTTCTCCCAGGATTGGCAAGACTAGAAGGCAGCCGTTTTAGTCTATCAGGCCTGTGGTGATTGGCTGAAATGGCAGCTTTAGTGTTTAAGACCTGTAGTGATTGGCTGAGGTGGCAGCCTTAGAGTTTAAGTCTTGTGGTGATTGGTTGGGTGGCAGCTTTAGTGTTCAAGGCCTGTGGTGATTGGCTGAGGTGGCAGCTTTAGTATTCAAGGCCTGTGGTGATTGGCTGAGGCACGAGCTTTGGTGTATAAGGCCTGTGGTGATTGGCTGAGGTGGCAGCTTTAGTATTCAAGGCCTGTGGTGATTGGCTGAGGTGGCAGCTTTAGTATTTAAGGCCTGTGGTGATTGGCTGAGGCAGGAACTTCAGTGTATAAGGCATGTGGTGATTGGCTGGGGCAGCAGCTTTAGTGTTTATGGCCTGTGGTGATTGGCTGAGGCAGAAGCTTTAGTGTTTAAGGCCTGTGGTGATTGGCTGAGGTGGCAGCTTTAGTGTTTAAGGCTTGTGGTGATTGGCTGAAACAGTGTGGCTGTTCTCGCATGATCGCATGCCCGCTGTTGCTCGCCCCTCCCAGATTGATTAGGGGAGAGAGTAGAATTGAGTACCTGGTGAGGAATCTGAAATGTTATTTTGCAGTGGTTCAGGGTTCTCACAGTTATTCAACTTTTCCCTCTAAGCCCTTGTGTCAAAACCTGCCCTTCGATCAGCACTGGGCCAGGATTGGGTCAGTGCTGGGTCAGTGCAGGGCCAGGATTGGGTCAGTGCTGGGTCATTGCTGAGTCAGTGCTGGGTCAGTGCAGGGCCAGGATTGGGTCAGTGCTGGGTCAGTGCAGGGCCAGGATTGGGTCAGTGCTGGGTCAGTGCTGAGTCAGTGCTGGGTCAGTGCAGGGCCAGGATTGGGTCAGTGCTGGGTTAGTGCTGGGTCAGTGCAGGGCTAGGATTGGGTCAGTGCTGGGTCAGTGCTGGGTTAGTGCTGGGTCAGTGTGGATTTTTTCATTTGGGGTAAATAAAATCTGGGTCCCCTGCTGGACGCCGTTATCTTCGCAGCTCAAATGTACAAGTTTGTTGTTTTTAATTTCAGCTAAACAAACTCTTCAGTGGCCAAACAAAAGATCACAGAGGGCATATTACAGCTGCTGTTTTATGAGCAGTCCCAAGGGGGCTTCATTACCTGACTTCTGAGAGAGAGAGAGGGAGAGCGGGAGGGAGGGAGAGAGAGGGGGGGGGGGGCAGAGAGAGAGAAGGAGAGAAAGAGAGCAGGACAAAGGGAAGGAGGGAGAAAGCGGGAGAGAGAAGGAGAGAGAGGGGAGGCAGAGGGAGAGAAAGAGAGAGCAGGATGGACGGAGGGAGAGAGAGAGAGCAGGATGGAGGGGGAGAGAGAGAGGAGGGAGAGAGTGAGAGAGGGAGGGAGGGAGGGAGAGAGAGAGGAGGACAGAGAGTGAGAGAGGGGGCATGGAGAGAGGGAGAGAGAGGGAGAGAGAGGAGGACAGAGAGTGAGAGAGAGGAGGGAGAGAGTGAGAGAGGGAGGGAGGGAGGGAGAGAGAGAGAGAGAGAGAGAAAGAGAGAGAGGTGGGACGGGACAGGTGGGGTGGGCGGGGCGGGCGCCGTGCTCCAGGAATCCTGTGCCTCCTGCTTACCGTCCCGTTCCTTGTTTGGGGCATCGCTGGGACACGCTTCCCGCTTTTGTTCTGCGACCGCGACCCTGATGCGCGGGGGGGGCGGGTGACCGCGCGGAGCCGATGGGTCACACGGGTCTGCTGGCTCCTACCGAACCACGCGTGACCCCCCCCCCCCGCTGGTTTACACCACGGACGCCACCGGGAGGGCAGAGGGTATCGGAGAGGAAACACGGCGATGGCGATGTGTCCTCTGGGCAGGGAAGGCTCACAGGATTACCGCTCATTAGAGCTGCTCTCTGGAGCCAGGGAGGGGCTCTGGGACATATTTACTGCCCCCCCCCCCAACCCACAACCACTCCCCCCTCAATCGGATCCTCAGATGGCTTGCCTGCCCCCCCCCCCCCCCCCCCAAGCAAAGGGTTTCTTCTCTTCACTCATCCTCAGCAGTGACATCACCGTGTGACTCGAGGGTGGCAGGCCCCTGGCGCCTGATTGGCCCTGACGGCATTTCCCACGAACGTTGTGTGCGTGTGCGTTTGAGGCTAGCGGGGGGAGGAAGAGGCCGTCATGTAGCGGCGTGGGAGAAAGTGAGTGGGGGGGGGGGGGCTTACCAATGTGGGATAGAGGCTAATGCCCTACAGTAACCCCTCAGAGAGAGAGAGAGAGAGAGAGAGAGAGAGAGAGAGAGATGGGAGGGAGAGAGAGACGGGGGGAGGAGGGAGGTATGGAGGGGGGGAGACAGCGACTGAGAGAGACGGGGAGGGAGAGAATGAGAGAAAGGGAGGGAGTAGGGAGACAGAGAGGAGAGGAGAAGGAGAGAAGAGAGAGCTCCACTGTCTGGATCGCTCTGATGTAATGAGGAGGTGGCAGTTATGGAATGTTCTACCACCACAGCGGCCGAACAAAGAGCCCCACAGGGCCCCCTGGCAGCCGCCGCTGTCCGCGGCACGCCCCCCCCCACCCCCTCGACCCCCCCACGGGCCACGGGCTGTAGTGCAGTGCGTAGGGAACAGTGTAAATCTGCTATAGCCCTGCCACAGAGGCCGTGCTGGTGTTCACCCACACACGTGACATCATCGCTGTGTGAGCTGCTCTGGATGACCGGGGGGGGGGGGGTGTTAAACAAACAGACACGTTAAGGGGTTTGACCCGTATGTGACCCGGTCCTACGCTGCGACCCCTGAGGGGGGGGGGGGGGGGTCAGGTCCCCTTCCACAGCTCAGGCCTCAACGTCTGCTGTTAGCGACTTCATTAGCTGAATTGTTCAGTCGATGATGCTTCAGTCACATTTCGTGATAAGTTCATGACTGACAGCTGAAGACTGGATCCTGTGTCCGAACGTAAATCCTGTTGTGGTCTAACCTGTGGTTAAACCAGCGTATCTGTGTATTTATGCTGGCTTAGCTAATTAGCCAAATTAGCTAATTCAGCTCATTAGTTAATTTGGCCAGTGTAACTGGTGAGCTTAGGGGCCTTAATTTTAAGGTTAAAGGGGTTGTGTTCGAAGGTTATAGAGGTTGTGTTTGAAGGCTAAAGATGCTGTGTTTGAAGGTTATAGAGATTGTGTTTGAAAGCTAAAGATGCTGTGTTTGAAGGTTAAAGATGCTGTGTTTGAAGGTTAAAGATGCTGTGTTTGAAGGCTAAAGATGCTGTGTTTGAAGGCTAAAGATGCTGTGTTTGAAGGCTAAAGATGCTGTGTTTGAAGGCTAAAGAGGTTGTGTTTGAAGGCTAAAGATGCTGTGTGATGCCCTTTTGCAGGGTTCAAGCTGAAGGACTTTCTCCGTGACGACGAGTCGCTGTCGATGTTCCTGGAACGCAACGCGTCCCTGACGCAGCACGCGGTGCGGGAGATCGTGGAAGCGGACATCAACCTGGAGAAGGTAGCAACTATTCACTAATAATACCCTCATTAATGTATCACTTTTCATGCAGCTCTGTACCTGAGGGAGGGGGGGGGGGTGTCTGGAGTCTTAATGACATTTCTGGGTCGGTGGGGGGCCAATTGCCTCCAGGAAAGCCAGGAACA
Organism: Anguilla pacifica; assembly: GCA_039654925.1. Lineage (NCBI taxonomy): Eukaryota > Metazoa > Chordata > Actinopteri > Anguilliformes > Anguillidae > Anguilla > Anguilla pacifica. Next base: position 68,427,953 of record CM077288.1, read on the forward strand.
TGGCTCCTGTGATTGGACGGCAAGTGTCATGTGACACCACCCCCCCCACTTCAGCTTTATGAGAGCACGTGCAGAAGGGGTTTCAGACACGTTTTTTAAAATCTATTAAGCAGTCTGCAGGAATGTTAATTACCCAGCCCCCCCCCCACTCCCCACTAATGCCCTTCCCTGTCCTTCCTCCTCATAAAGACGAATGAGAGGGGGGCGGAGTGGGAGCGTGGGTTAAAAAAAAACCAGTCTCGATTACTGTGGGGGTCCCACGGCACCTTCTCCATGACAGTGTGGATCGCTGTCCCACTGCCGGAGTGTCTGATCTCTCTCCCCGTTTGACGGGTGGCGATGATGATGTCAGAGGTCCGTAATCCGCCATAACGTCCCAGCGGAGATCGCTATTTGCGTCAGACTAAACAAAATCAGGCTTCTCGTGCCGTCCAGAGGACCACACAGCTTCGGTTACCAAACGCGGGCAGGAAAATGTTCAGGGGTTTGGGGAAGGAGGGTCTGTTTCTCCTGTCCGTGTGTGTGTGCGTGTGTGTGTGCGCGCACCGTGGGCTAAAACTGTGTGTCCCGCTAGGGTGACAGGCCAGAGGTGTGTGTGTGTGTGTGTGTGTGTGTGTGCGCGGTGGTGAGCAAACATCAAGGGCACAGACAAGTCCCCCAGCTGGCCTCTGTTCCCTGTCACTGTGATGTCACAATGGGGGACTATCCGGAGTTCTCGGGATGTTCCGGAACGTTCCACGCCGTTTCTGCACCGTAGCTCTGCCTGGAAGTGATGTTAGAATCCTTTTTTTTTGACCCATTGCTTTTTGTATGTGGAGGCACGTTAACTTAACTTTTTGCCAGGATCTTCATTTAATGTGGACTTATAGTGTATCGGCTGTCTGGCGCCTGATTTGAATGAGGGTTTGTCATGTTGTTTGTAATTTTCCAGGGTGAGAGTGATAATTTAAAATGGGAGGTCACAGGAAATGCTCAGAGTGGTGTACCACACGCTCAAACCACAAAAAAGAAGAGTTAGTCCAGCGTGATTCATACAACCAGATGCTTGGGCTGTAGCTGTTATTATTTTCTCACAGAACGACCCTACATTCATTTTAATATATGAGAAGAAGCCTGTTTTGTAAAGGCAAACTCAATGATTTCCATCAGATCCCCAAATCCCAAATTTTATGTCTTTCAAAAAGTTAAAAACCACCAGCTAATAGAAAGTCCTAGGCGATGTTTACTCTAGCAGTTCTGTGCCACACGCGGGGCTACATTACGGTATTTACACACTATTTACTCTTTTTCAGGTGCTGATCAAAGGTTTTGACGTCCACCTCAGAGACATGTGCAATACCACCTCCCTGGAGGACTTTGTGACGATCTCGGACAAGATGGTATCTCTGCAGACCCAGGAGATCCTCTGCGCATCTTCCACCGAGTGGCTCAACCAGGCCGAGAGCCACTTCCTGTCCAACCTGGACTTCCTGAAGCCCATACGGGTGAGTGCCAGCCTTCCCATGGTGCACCAGTGGCACGCCGTCTGACTGCTCGTGCAAGGAGAGAGAATCTGCTGCAGCTAAGCCAAATTCTTGTGGCCCTAGAGACACATGTGGTCTGGAAAAACAGGTTTTTCTGATGAATCATGAAATCGGTTTGGCATGAATTAAAAATAATTCATATGACTGAATTTCATGAACTATTGGAGTTTCCCGAAATTACTGTACCTCTGCTAAATAAGAGGAAGTCCGCGTGACGGCCGGCGTGACCTAGTTTTCGATGAGTAAGGTCCTCCTGACTTTGGCCGGCCGAATTTGGGCCGCGGCTCTTGACTCCCCCGCCCTCTCAGATTCTGGCGCGTCCAGATGCCGAGCGGAGCCAAGGGAAGACGAATCTGCCCGGGCTTGTCTCTTTCGCATTGTTACACTTCGCCCTCGTTAATTACCTTCTGGGACCTGCTGTGAGGGTTTTTTGTTTTTCTTGCCAACATTGAGGCAGGAAGAAGGAATTTTCCCCCCTCAAACGTGTAACACTGAGGTCGACAAATAGAGTTATTGAAATTTAACACGTCCTGCACGACATTTGATATGGTTCAAATTTTGACAGTTGGAGTTATGCTGTCACAGTAAATCTCATCCAAATTCCATTACCGGTTTTCAACTGTTTTCAAGCAACAACATAAAAACAAGATAAGTGGAAACGCAATCTCAACAGATTAGTCCAGAGCAACTATGGTGTCAGTGTAAAGTTATGCGTCTTCGCAGAACTCTGTGTGTGGGAGAGAGAGAGAGAAAGAGAGGGAGAGAGTGATAGAGAGAGAGGGCGAGAGAGAGTGAGGTCACTCTCTGCATCTTTAATAAGGGGGACTGATCGGATTCGTCTGATTCAGGGGACAAGGGAGGACAGGGAGGGCGATGGGGGGACGGGGGGGGACAGGGAGGGCGGGGAGGGTGATGGGGGACAGGGAGGGCGATGGCGGGACAGGGAGGGTGATGGGGGACAGGGAGGGCGATGGCGGGACAGGGAGGGTGATGGGGGACAGGGAGGGCGATGGCGGGACAGGGGGGGACAGGGAGGGCGATGGCGGGACAGGGGGGGACAGGGAGGGCGATGGCGGGACAGGGAGGGCGGGGTTCGAGCCCTTTGGCTCCTCTGGAGAGTGCTTGGGCGTGTTTGTGCTGAATGCCTCCCTTGTGTTTCATGCGTTAGGAGAGCTCTGGGAGACAGAATGGAGCCGTGGACACGTGGGGGGGGGGCGCACGGGGGGGGGGGGGGCGCAGACTCTCACTCAGCCGCGTCCCCAGCCTCAATGTGACCCTTTTAAGACTCAGAAGGACAAGAAACGGTGACCCTTGACCTCGGGGCTGGAGTGAAAGATCGAGAAAAACACCATCAGCTGACTCGAGGAATTTCTTGTTATTTTCCTGCGTTTGTTTTTCGGGGTTTTTTGTTTCCCAACACAGCTCTGCCTGGACCGGCCCGAATCAGAGTCCCTTACTGCACCCCGTCCCACAATACCCCCGGAACCCAAAAAACAC
>CM077288.1:68435972-68553472 GCA_039654925.1 Anguilla pacifica
CTGAACTGCTTTATGAGGCTAACCGTAATGAGTCTGCGTGTTCAGTCTGACTGCACCTGGAGCGGGGGCCATTTGTATATCATGTCTGTCGGTTCAGGAGGTGTATTTGAATTCAGCTCATGAATGGAAAATGCCCACAGAATGTTATTTGCGTAAATAAACAGCATTTATTTCCATGAACTGAATGAATGGCGAAATTCACGTAGTATACCCAGCGCTGTTTTACATGAATAGTACAACTGACTGCAAAAAGGAGGGCTCAGAAATTTTGGGAACCCCTGTCCTAACACCCCTCCCTCCCCACCCCCCACCCCCCACAGCTCCGTACTGCAACAGCATGATGAAGAACATGGAGTCCAGCCCCATCTCCCGCATGATCTGGAGAGCCCTGAAGCCCCTGCTTATCGGCAAGATCCTCTACACCCCCGACACCCCCGCCACACAGAGGATTATTAAAGAGGTGAGAGACACACACACACACACTCACACACACACACACGCACACACGCACTCACACACACGCACACGCACACACACACACACACACACACACACACACTCACACACCCCCGCCACACAGAGGATTATTAAAGAGGTGAGAGACACACACACACACACACACACACACACACACACACACACCCCCGCCACACAAAGGATTATTAAAGAGGTGAGAGACACACACACACACACACACACACACACCCCCGCCACACAGAGGATTATTAAAGAGGTGAGAGACACACACACACACACACACACACACACCCCCGACACCCCCACCACACAAAGGATTATTAAAGAGGTGAGAGACACACACACACACACACACACACACACACTCACACACACACAACACACACACTCACAACACACACACTCACACCGCCGCCACACAAAGGATTATTAAAGAGGTGAGAGACACACACACACACACACACACACACACACACACACAACACACACACTCACAACACACACACTCACACCGCCGCCACACAGAAGTTATTAAAGAGGTGAGAGAGAGAAACACACGCACACACATCACTCAGTATGCAGTGTACACACACGCACACACACATCACTCAGTATGCAGTGTACACACACGCACACACATCACTCAGTATGCAGTGTACACACACGCACACACATCACTCAGTATGCAGTGTACACACACGCACACACACATCACTCAGTATGCAGTGTACACACACGCACACACATCACTCAGTATGCAGTGTACACACACGCACACACATCACTCAGTATGCAGTGTACACACACGCACACACACATCACTCAGTATGCAGTGTACACACACGCGCACACACATCACTCAGTATGCAGTGTACACACACGCGCACACACATCACTCAGTATGCAGTGTACACACACGCACACACATCACTCAGTATGCAGTGTACACACACGCACACACACATCACTCAGTATGCAGTGTACACACACGCGCACACACATCACTCAGTATGCAGTGTACACACACGCACACACATCACTCAGTATGCAGTGTACACACACGCACACACACATCACTCAGTATGCAGTGTACACACGCACGCACGCACACACACACTCATACACACACACGCACACACACACACACACACACACGCACACTCACACGGACTCGCTGTGCTCAGGCTCAGTGTAATCCCCTGCTGTAGTCTGTGAGGTGGTGTGAGAGCTGCTGCTCTTGAGTAACTGTTATGCCTGCAGGTATTATTTCAGTCAATAGCCTCTTTGCTAAAGTGCTGTTTTTACTGTTCTATGGAGCCTGACCCTAAGCCTATAAAAAGTCTGTTTATCCCCCCCCCCCCCCCCCGTGGCCTGACCCCCCTCCCCAGTACAGCTCCAGCAGGGGCAGCTGGCTGGGTCCTGCTGTGGCCGGGGCTGTTTGGCAGGGAGGGCTGGGCGTTAGCTCTGTGTTTTAGGCTGTGCAGGTGTGTTAAAATTACCCCCCCCATTCTGCCCTCCCCCCCCCCCCAGGTGAACAGGACGTTTCAGGAGCTGGGGGTCCTGCGGGACCTGGGCGGGATGTGGGACGAGATGAAGCCCAAAATCTGGAACTTCATGGAGAACAGCGAGGAGATGGACCTGGTCCGGGTGGGTTAGGCGCACCGTACAGCACCGCAACAACCCAACACGTTACCCAGCACGCACTACCCAATGCACGCTACCCAACACGTTACCCAGCACGCACTACCCAATGCACGCTACCCAACACGTTACCCAGCACGCACCACCACCACTACCCAACACGTTACCCAGCACACACCACCACCACTACCCAACACGTTACCCAGCACGCACTACCCAATGCACGCTACCCAATACACTACCCAACACGCTACCCAGTGCGCACTACCCAGCCCACACTACCCAACACACCCTACCCAGTGCGCACTACCCAGCCCACACTACCCAACACACCCTGCCCAACTCACACTACCCAACAGGCAACCCAGCACACACCAGCACCACAACCCAACACGTTACCCAGCACGCACTACCCAATGCACGCTACCCAATACACTACCCAACATGCTACCCAGTGCGCACTACCCAGCCCACACTACCCAACACACCCTACCCAGTGCGCACTACCCAGCCCACACTACCCAACACACCCTGCCCAACTCACACTACCCAACAGGCAACCCAGCACACACCAGCACCACAACCCAACACGTTACCCAGCGCACACTACCCAGCCCACACTACCCAACACACCCTGCCCAACTCACACTACCCAACACGATTTACAAGCCAGAATTTGCGCTTCCTTGCTGTTTTGACCCAGCTGATCACGTGCAGAGTGGACGCTCTTGTCCAGACTGACTGATTTGAACCCGCAGCTCTCTCAGACACAGCCCCGCCCGATTCCCCGCTCCCCTGCTGTAAGCCGCTTCTCTGAGTCTCCTCCGCTTTTTATAAATATTATCTGGGCATCCGATTGGGTGAGACAGAACTCTTCAGCTGCATTGAGCTCATTTTTGTGGAACATTTTGTTCTCCAGATCCCTGTCGGGTGCGCAGCGTGTTTTAGTAGAGCAGCACTACAGCACTACAGCTCCACTGGCAGGGGGGTACGGGCAGGGAACTAACAAATACATAAACATCTCTGCTGCAGATGGGCTCATTAAGATAAGATAGATAGAGATAAACTTTATTGAACCCCCGTGGGGTAATTTGTCCTCTGCATTTTGACCCATTCTAGTTACTTGGGAGCAGTGGGCAGCCACAGTGCAGCGCCCGGGGACCAACTCTAGTTCTGAGGCCAGTGCCTTGGTCAAGGGCAACCGCAGGAGTGCACCTAACATGCATGTCTTTGAAAAAATACCCAGTTTACTGTAAATTAGGATAAAAGTCATGCCACCTGTGTCTAATTAATGCGAGTGGCTGGGTTATGCTGACCTCTGATAAAGGTCCTGATATTAGGAGGCCATTTGTGCCCTCAACAATGCGTGGAGATACAATGACAGCGGTCAAGAGTTACGTGGCAGCTTGTGGTGGGTTTTTATTTGAGTTTGCGCAGGTCGCGAGTGCTTTACAAAATGCCTGTTTATATCTGGAGCCTTTATCTGCGGTACAGCGCCTCACGCTGGTGTGTACCGGTTTAGCACTTCTGTTCCTCGCTCCGGCTCCTGTGGCTCTGGCACGGCGCGGCACTGCCCTCTGGTGGAGCGGTGCGGTACACTCCTGCGTGTCACGCTCCAAACTCGACTCTTTTGCCCTTGAGAATTCGGGATTAAGTGGAGTGACTTAAATCCATGGGCTGATGTGTTTTGCTAAGGTTATTTATGGAGGTATTTTAAGCGTTAGCATGTTAAATCCTTTCTGCTGCGTTGTTGTTGTGAAATGGCAGTTGTTTGTGATTTCTGGGGAAACGTGATTTGTCCTTTGATAGGTTGTTGTTCCTTGTAGGCAGGGCAACGCTCTGATGCCCGGTGGGATGGATGTTGTGTGGAACGCTCAGTGTGATGAACTGCGTCTGATTTGAGGTGATTTGCGTGATCGTGTCTCCGAGCAGACCCTGCTCCAGAACAATGCCAGCGCCCGGTTCCTTAACGCCCAGCTGAGCGGGACGTCCTGGAGGGTGGAGGACGTCTTCGCCTTCCTGTCCAAACGCTCGGAGGACCCGCGGCCCCCAGGCTCCGCCCTCACCTGGCGGGACGTCTTCAACGAGACAGACCAGGCCGTGCTGACCGTCTCCCGCTTCATGGAGGTGAGACACACACACACTCACACACACACAGAGGTGGGTAGAGTAGCTAAAACCTGTACTCAAGTAAAAGTATTGTTACTTTAAAATAATAATGACTCAAGTAGAAGTAAAAGTAGTCATCCAAATAATTACTTGAGTAAGAGTAAGAAAGTATCTCATGAAAAGACTACTCAAGTACTGAGTTACTTCATATAATCTGATTTAATGTTGAAATAAGAAGAGCAAGATGAACGTAAAAATCTAAAGGTCCAAAATATAAAATTGTAAATGCTTGTCCAATAGAAATAAACAAAATATAAAATAGCCATGTGCAAATTCAAATATGGCCTAAATCATATCCCTTTAAATAAAACAATACACAGGAGGTTCGTCAGAAGAGGAGGATTTTCGCTTTCTGTTGGACTCTATTAAGTCTGTATACCCCGTCAGTTTGTTGGGGTGAACCCTCCGTTGACAGAAAAAATATCAATGAGGCTACAGGGATTTATCCATTAAAATAGTCTCATCATCACAACAAAGAGGAGCCTGAGCAAATTAAAACAGAAACTTTATATGTGGGAAACATAATGCTTTGTAGCACCATTATTGCACCTTATGATGCACTTCTCCACGATATTCCAAAGTCCCATGATGCCTTGCGCGGAATATGTGCAGAACTTCCGGTTTAGCGTAAACAAACGTTATGTATGCTATGCAATGTTCCGGCGCTCACGTCATGACTGTTGCATGCTTCACAAAAACTATTACACTACTAACTGATGCTTACATTACAATGTGAAATATCCACATTAATACCAGTAACCTATTTAAACACACTCAATTCAAAAAATAACGTATATAACCGAAATATTTTGATCAATAATAGCCTACTTACCTAGCAATGATGAAATCTTATCTGTGTTCAGTAGATGGAGACAAAGACCGTAAATCAACAGTGCAGTTCAATCCGCTTCTGTTTTGCTCCAGAAAACGATGTCAGCTAGGTCTATCAGCAAACATACGGCTTAGCTATGCCCAGAAGTCCTCAATAATAATAGTATTTCCCAAGAAATTACGAATAAACCTTGACCACGTTCCGTGCTGCGTCTTTTACTCTACCACAGAGTAAATGCATAAGTGAATGCCATGATAAGAAAAATTTCGGTTACGCTGACCTAAAAAAAGCTATTCCAAAAGCAAAATTAGACATGCTATATATCGTTAGAAAGCTTATACTCTCACCTACTGAATAAATGAATTGTCAATCAAGCCAGACTGTACTAAAAAAAGGCGACAACGCCATAAACAACGCGTGTGGTATTACGCACAGCTATTTTGGAAGATACCGAGGCATCACAAATGCCCGTATATTTCACAAACGGATTGTCCAAGACAATAAATGACCACTCAGTCAAATAGTTAGCTATCCACAGTCAAAACTAACCTACAACTTACCACTACATATTTTCTCAAGTTCGAAGTTGAGTTCTTGTAGGCTGAAATGTCCACATTTCTAGGCAGACAAAGAAGGCAGCGCATAATGTAACTACTGTTTTTGGTAGTCTTTAAGTAAAACGTAGTTTGAACGTGAGGCCAGGGGTGTTCTGCCTCCTACGAATCACCCGCCGTTGTTTCAGCCATTGTTGTCGCCCACTCATCCTCCTGTGTGCTGTGACTGGCTACGTTTGATTGGTGAAACGGAGTCATGTGGGGCTATGACAGAGCCAAAGCAAAGACCAGTCAGCCTCTTTGGCGGAAGTCTCTCTGAGAGAATGAAACGAACAGAATGTGCATTGAATAAAAAATGGGTAAAAAATAAAAGTAACGAGCGGAATGTAGCCGAATATAACGGAGTAAAAGTAACATTTTTTCTTCACAAATATACTCGAGTAAAAGTGAAAAGTATGTTGCATTAAAACTACTCTTACAAGTACAATTTATTCAAAAAGTTACTTAAGTAAATGTAACGGAGTAAATATAACGCGTTACTACCCACCTCTGCACACACACACTACACACACACACACACACACTCATATACACACACACACACACAGACATGCACACACACACATACTCGCACACACACACACACACACACACACACACACACGCACTCACACACACACACACACACTCACAAACACACACACACACACACACACACACGCACACACACACACACACACACTCTCACACACATGCACTCACACACACACTCACACACACACATGCACTCACACACACACACATACACTCACACACACACACTCACACACACACACACACACGCACTCACACACGCACACACACACAGCTACTATGGAACAGCTCGGCCATCTTGGGTCATCAGATCTTCCTTCTTAAAATGGGAGCACAATGGGGAAATGGCTGAGTCGGCTGCTTCTGAAGCTGTTATGCTGTCCCTGACATGCAGTTCACCTCTTAATTATTAATCGGTACAAAGTTGACTGTTATTTACGGTCAAAACCCGGCGCTTCTTATTGTGTTTGAAAGGCATTGAGTTCTGCCCAGTCTCTGTGACCTTGTCAGTGAATCCGATCATTTAGCTGCTGTCTCATGGGAAAACCCTGTTTGTCGTCTTTCTCTTGTAATCTGATTCTGCTCATGGCCTGCCTGTGAACAGACTGCTTTATTGTCTGTTGAAGTTCTAAACCCTCGATGAACCTTCAGCCAAATGATCAAATTATCCTCATACAGTTACTGAGTTACTCCCTCACTAACTCACTCATACACACTAACTCAGTAACTGACTAACTCACTCATACACACAAACTCAGTAACTCTCTCAGTAACTCACTCAGTAGCTCACTCGTACTCAGTAACTCACTCATACACACAAACTCAGTAACTCTCTCAGTAACTCACTCGGTAGCTCACTCATACTCAGTAGCTCAGTGGTCCTGTCTGTGTTCTCTGGGTAAAGTGTGTGAACCTGGATAAGTCAGTAGCTCAGTCACTCAGTAGCTCAGTCACTCAGTGGTCCTGTCTGTGTTCTCTGGGTAAAGTGTGTGAACCTGGATATGTCAGTAGCTCAGTCACTCAGCGGTCCTGTCTGTGTTCTCTGGGTAAAGTGCGTGAACCTGGATAAGTCAGTAGCTCAGTCACTCAGTAGCTCAGTCACTCAATGGTCCTGTCTGTGTTCTCTGGGTAAAGTGCGTGAACCTGGATAAGTTGGAGCCGGTGGCGAACGAGGAGCGGCTGGTGAACAAGTCCATGCGGCTGCTGGACGACCGGAAGTTCTGGGCCGGCATCGTGTTCCCGGACATCCAGTCCAACAGCTCCGAGCTGCCGGACAACGTCAACTACAAGATCCGCATGGACATCGACAACGTGGAGCGCACCAACAAGATCAAGGACGGGTGTGTGGCCTTCCCGCCATCGTCTGGGGACTGCGGGGGCGGGGTCTGGGGGGGCTGTGGGGGAGGGGTCTGGGGGCTGTGGGGGCGGGGTCTGGGGGACTGCGGGGGTGGGGTGTGGGGGCTATGGGGGAGGGGCCTGGGGGACTGTGGGGGCGGGGTCTGGGGGACTGCGGGGGAGGGGTGTGGGGGCTGTGGGGGAGGGGCCTGGGGATCACGGGGGCGGGGTGTGGGGGCTGTGGGGGAGGGGTCTGGGGACTGAGGCAGATTTTCGGGCTACGCTAAAGCTTGCCCGTGTCCCTGCAGGTACTGGGACCCCGGCCCCAGGGCCGACCCGTTCGAAGACCTGCGCTACGTCTGGGGCGGGTTCTCCTACCTCCAGGACGTCATCGAGCACGGAATCATCCGGGCCGTGACGGGCAGCCGGGAGAAGATGGGGGTGTACATCCAGCAGATGCCGTACCCCTGCTACGTGGACGACATGTGAGTCCCCCCCCCGCCCCCCCCCGCGGCGACTCCCTGCAGTCAGATGCGCCGTTAGCACCGGGCTGTGCGCTCAACCTGTGCTGCTTCAGTGGAATGTGCAGCGTTGCTGTGTGCAAGCGCGCTGTGTGTAAATATTGCACAGTGCCCTCGATACAGGGATGTGCTGAGCCAATGAGTAACTTGAGGTGACACAGTGGTGTGGTCACATGATGCAGCAGGCTGTGTCGGCGCGGTTACGCTGTAACTTCTGCATCAAAGGCAGGAATCTCGACAGCTCGCTTACATGTGTTTATGAGCTATCTTTAGAGGCCGCCACACGTTTCAGAAGGTCTGCCGGGCGTATCCTTCCGCAATCGATACCGTCCTGCCCCAAGTAGGTCAGGGCCATAATTAGTGTGTGAGCGGGCCAGCGCCCGCTCCGTAGCACAGCCTGCACCCACGGGATGTTTTCCAGCTGTAGTCCTGCGCTGATCGGGGGGTGGCGCCTTGTGCGCCGCCTGTGGCTAGGCTAGCGTTTCTGAAGGTGTAATCTTTGCTTTGCTTTGGCTCTGCTGGAATGCTGCGTTCATCATGAAACGGTCTGCAGTGTTTTCGTCAACAACGTGTCAGTGAATCAGATCAGTTAGCCAACGTCTCGTGGGAAAACCCCTGTTTGTCGTCTTTCTCTTATAATCTGATTCTGCTCATAGTCTGTCTGCATAACAGACTGTTTTGTTATCTGTTGAACTTCTCAACCCTAGATGAACCTTCACCCAAATGATCAAATTGTCCTGATACAGTTGCGTAGTCTCAGACTTGAATGCAGCGCTGATGCCTGTATTTTGATTGGATGTACAGTAGCTTTGATACCTGTATTTTGATTGGTTGTGGCTGTAATGCCTGTATTTTGATTGGTTGTGGCTCTGATGCCTGTATTTTGATTGGTTGTGCCTCTGATGGCTGTATTTTGATTGGCTGTAGATTCCTTCGCGTGATGAGCCGCTCGATGCCGCTCTTCATGACGCTGGCCTGGATGTACTCGGTGGCCATCATCATCAAGGGCGTGGTCTACGAGAAGGAGGCTCGGCTGAAGGAGACCATGAGGATCATGGGATTGAACAACGGCATCCTGTGGCTGAGCTGGTTCATTAGCAGCCTCATCCCCCTGCTTATCAGCGCCTCCTTCCTGGTGCTCATTCTGAAGGTAAGCCCCGCCCCCTAACCCCGCCCACATGCCTGTGGCTCCACCCCTTAGCCACACTTTTCTGCACAGCTGAAGACAGAGCATCATCAGGACTGATTGGTTGCAACACCAAAGCCCTGAACAGTCTGGGTGAGAGTGGCTGCTGGATTCCTGATGTCCACTCCCCCCGTTTCTATTTCTTCCTCCCCCTCTCCCTCCCCCTCTCTCTCTCCCCCTCTCCCTCCCTCCCCCTCTCTCTCTCCCCCTCTCTCTGTGCAGATGGGTAATCTCCTGCCCTACAGTGACCCCGGGGTGGTGTTCCTGTTCCTGGGCTCGTTCGCGGTGGTGACCATCATGCAGTGCTTCCTGATCAGCACGCTCTTCTCCCGCGCCAACCTGGCGGCGGCGTGCGGCGGGATCATCTACTTCACGCTCTACCTGCCCTACGTGCTGTGCGTGGCCTGGCAGGACTACGTGGGCTTCGGGGCCAAGGTCATCGCTGTGAGTGTGTGCGCCCGTCGCCCCGGGAACGCCCGTTTGACCTCAGACTGACCCCCGACTCTGTCGCTGCTCTCGGCCTTCAGCGCGTCTCCTCACGTTATTTTGACCCTTCGAAGAGCAGGTTCTTTGGAATGTTTGCTTCAGAATTCTAAGTCCGTGTTCTAGAACTCTAGAACTCCACTGCTTTCAGTCACCAGCAGCGATTTGTGACATCAGCATTAGAATGTTCAGTGAACAGCATTCTATTCACAAACTTGTGATGTCACACCTAAAAGGTTAAAGGTTCTCTCAGAATCGATAGCGCCACGACTCGAGCAGGTCAGGGTGGCGCTCATTCTGAAAACACATCTCACACTCGCTGGGTAACGTGTAGCTGTGATAGTGCCACAGTTGGTGATGTTGCTGCCTGTGCTGACCTTTGCCCTCCTTCCTCTTTCTTCCTCCTCGCTCCTCCTCTTCCTCCTCGCTCCCGCAGAGCCTGCTGTCCCCGGTGGCGTTTGGGTTCGGGTGCGAGTACTTTGCCCTGTTTGAGGAGCAGGGGATAGGGATTCAGTGGGGCAACCTCCTCTCCAGCCCGCTGGAGGAGGATAACTACAGCCTGACCACCTCCATCGCGCTCATGTTCTTCGACGCCTTCCTCTACGGCGTCATGACCTGGTACATCGAGGCTGTCTTCCCTGGTACGTACTGCAGGGGGCGCTCAGAAACTAAACCAGTTGTTTTTATTCAGTAATTGATTTGAAATTTCTAAGTGGATAAGAAAATATTCAAATGAAAATGCAAACATGACAATGATATATGTTTGGTGAAAAGCTTATTTTTTGTGACAGTACCACCATTTGTAAAGCACATACACACGTTCTCCAGAGGTCTGCAACCTGACAGCTAACAGGCACTGTTCTGTACCGAGTAGCGAACTGACATGTTCCCCCAGCTTTGGTTCCGTCGCGGCGTCTCCATGGTAACTGTGGTTCTCCTGCAGGCATGTACGGGATCCCGCGGCCCTGGTACTTCCCCTTCACCAAATCCTACTGGTGTGGGGAGGACAGGACGGGCGACATGTCCGCCCCAGCGGGGAAGCAAGGAAACGCTGACGGTAAGCCGGGATCCACTTCCTGTTTGGGAACCGGGGGGAGCGGGTGTGGGGGTGTTACCCTATAATCTGCCCAAAGCAGGAACAGGAAGGGTGTAAAACCAAAGCTAAGAGCTGGAGTTTAGGAGAGTGTTTCAGAAAAGAAGACTTCAGTTTCAGCTCCAGTTTTTGAATTGAACTGAACTGGAACTGAACTGGAACTGAACTGGAACTGAAATGGAGTTGGTTTGCGCGGCACGTCAAAAATAGGAGAGGCGACCGCAGTGGCATGCCATACCTGACGGGCGTGTGTCTCTCCCCCCAGCCGTGTGCATCGAGGAAGAGCCCGGTCACGTGCAGCCCGGAGTCTTCATCCAGAACCTGGTCAAGGTGTATCGCCATGGCAACAAGCTGGCCGTGGACGGGCTGACGCTGGGCTTCTACGAGGGGCAGATCACCTCCTTCCTGGGGCACAACGGGGCCGGGAAGACCACCACCATGTAAGGCCCGCGGCACCGCCTCTCCACCCAATCACACTGCACCTCTCTGACCACATCCACCAATCAGAACCAGGCTCTTTACTGAGCCACGGGAAGGACCCGTCCTCCAATCACACTGCACCTCTCTGACCACATCCACCAATCAGAACCAGGCTCTTTACTGTGCCACAGGAACGATGCCATCACACAGAGATTAGCATTTCATTTTTCACAGTGCTAGTTGTTGGCTTGCGTTTTAATAGGTGTGCAGGTGTGTGTGTGTGTGTGTGTGTGTGTGTTTAACAAGTGTACCTGTACGCAGGTGTGTGTGTGTTTAATGAGTGTACCTGTATGCAGGTGTGTGTGTGTGTGTGTTTAATGAGTGTAGCTGTACGCAGGTGTGTGTGTGTGTGTGTGTGTTTAACAAGTGTACCTGTACGCAGGTGTGTGTGTGTTTAATGAGTGTACCTGTATGCAGGTGTGTGTGTGTGTGTGTGTGTTGAATGAGTGTAGCTGTACGCAGGTGTGTGTGTGTGTTTAATGAGTGTAGCTGTATGCAGGTGTGTGTGTGTGTTTAATGAGTGTAGCTGTACGCAGGTGTGTGTGTGTGTGTGTTTAATGAGTGTACCTGTACGCAGGTGTGTGTGTGTGTGTGTGTGTTTAATGAGTGTACCTGTACGCAGGTGTGTGTGTGTGTTTGTTTAATGAGTGTACCTGTACGCAGGTGTGTGTGTGTGTTTAATGAGTGTACCTGTACGCAGGTGTGTGTGTGTGTGTTTAACAAGTGTACCTGTACGCAGGTGTGTGTGTGTGTGTGTTTGTTTAATGAGTGTACCTGTACGCAGGTGTGTGTGTGTGTTTAATGAGTGTACCTGTACGCAGGTGTGTGTGTGTGTGTGTGTGTGTGTTTAATGAGTGTACCTGTACGCAGGTGTGTGTGTGTGTTTAATGAGTGTACCTGTACGCAGGTGTGTGTGTGTGTTTAACGAGTGTACCTGTACGCAGGTGTGTGTGTGTGTTTAATGAGTGTACCTGTACGCAGGTGTGTGTGTGTTTAATGAGTGTACCTGTATGCAGGTGTGTGTGTGTGTGTGTTTAATGAGTGTACCTGTACGCAGGTCGATCCTGACTGGATTGTTCCCGCCCACCTCTGGCACCGCCTACATCCTGGGAAAGGACATCCGCAAGGACCTGAGCACGATTCGGCAGAGCCTGGGGGTGTGTCCGCAGCACAACGTCCTCTTCAGCATGTAGGTGTCCCGGCTCGTACTGAGGGGAGGATTTGGGTCCATTAGATTTTAAAGTACATCCAGACTCCGGTACGGAAGACCACATGCACGGTGTGTGAGTACAGTCTGACCGCTCTCTCCCTCTCTCTCTCTCTCTCCCCCTCCCTCTCTCTCTCCCTCCCTCCCTCCCTCCCTCTCTCCCCCTCCCTCCCTCCCTCTCTCTCCCTCCCTCCCTCTCTCTCTCTCTCTCTCTCCCTCCCTCTCTCTCTCTCACCTCCTTGCCCAGGCTGACCGTGGAGGAGCATGTCTGGTTCTACGGGCGGCTGAAGGGTCTGCCGGAGGAGGCGGTGAAGGCCGAGATGGAGCAGATCGTCGCCGACATCGGCCTGCCGCACAAACGCGGGGCCAAGACCAGCACGCTGTCCGGTGAGCCGATCCCGCGCCCCGCTTCCTGTCACATGACCTTGTCCAGCGTTACTGATGTGGTAAAGCTGTAGACGGCTTGCAGAAATATAATGATAAACAAATGTCACAGCAAGCAATTTATTTAAAAATAGTACTATCTGATATCTGATAAAAAGTTTAAATATTCTCTCGTGTATTGTGAACCTTTACAGTATATTGATAATATGTTTAATTTTGATAAACTCCCACAGGGGGGATGCAAAGGAAGCTGTCTGTGGCCCTGGCTTTCGTCGGAGGGTCAAAGGTCGTCATCCTGGACGAGCCCACCGCTGGGGTGGACCCCTACTCCCGCCGAGGCATCTGGGACCTTCTGCTGAAGTATCGCCAAGGTAACTATACCTATATATACACATACAATCCCTACATACACGTTTCTATATGTGGTCACAACAAGGTGGTCAGCTATCAAAAAATAATAACTGATGTAGAGGTGAAGATTGGGTGTGTTGGCTCTGATTGGCCAAGCTCACTCTGATTGGCCACGCTTGCTCTGATTGGGTGGATTCTGACGCAGTCGCGCCCCCTCCCTCTCTCTCTCTCTCTTTCTCTCCCCTCTCTCTCTCTCTCTCTCTCTCTCTCCCTCCCCCTCTCTCTCTCTCTCTCTCTCTCACTCTCACTCTCTCTTTCTCTCTCAGGTCGCACCATCATCCTCTCCACGCACCACATGGACGAGGCAGACATCCTGGGAGACCGCATCGCCATCATCTCCCACGGGAAGCTGTGCTGCGCCGGCTCCTCCCTCTTCCTGAAGAACCAGCTGGGCACGGGCTACTACCTGACCCTGGTGAAGAAGGACCTGGACCTGTCCCTCAGCTCCTGCCGCAACTCCAGCACCACCGTCTCCTTGATCAAGAAGGTGGGCGAGCCGCAGTCACTCCTCCTGGCCACACGGGGGCACTCTCACCCAGACTCTGTTACTGCACCAAATGTCTCCTCCCAGGCTACAGTTCAGTCATTTTCTGAAAAAGGTCATGATATTGATTAACTTGGCCAAGACGACAGTGAACACGTTAACTTGTAATGCGATTGGCCAGCTGTAAACGCTGTATGTCGTTGGATGAGGGGGCTAAGTGTCATGTGACCCTCTTGCAGGAGGACAGCGTATCAGAGAGCAGTTCAGACGCAGGACTGGGCAGCGACCACGAAAGCGACACGACCACCATCGGTAAGCCGGAGTCACATGGTTCCACATCGCCATGGTTACCCAACCTTAGCCCTTCAGCAATGTTGCGGAGTCTGTGACGTAAAAGTGCTGGTGTACGTGAACCCCAAGCCCCGCCCCTCAGACTGATCCCCCCCCCCTCCTCTCTCTCCCCCCCTCCAGACATCTCCCTCATCTCCAACGTCATCTTCAAGCACGTGCCGGCTGCGCGCATGGTGGAGGACCTGGGCCACGAGCTCACCTACGTGCTGCCGTACGAGTCGGCCAAGGCCGGCGCCTTCGTGGAGCTCTTCCACGAGCTGGACGACCGGCTGTCCGACCTCGGCATCTCCAGCTACGGCGTCTCCGACACCACCCTGGAGGAGGTACGGAGTTTACACCGTCAGGTTTACTGTTACCGTTACCGTAACTTAAATACGTGTTTTTAAATGTAAAACATGTAAAAAAAAACCATTAAAGATACATTAGCAAAACCATTACACTTACCTTTACCATTACCATAACCATTGCACTCATCTTTACCATTACCATAACCATTACTCTAACTTCACCATTACCATAATCATTACTCTAACTTTACCATTACCATAATCATTACTATTTTATTTTTAGATCATCTGAATGAGTTGTTCCGATGTGATGATGTCACTTCCTCTGTGTCTGTAGATTTTCCTGAAGGTCGCGGAGGACAACGGAGTTGATGCTGAGATTTCAGGTACGACATGACAGAAAGCAAGAAAGGGTTATTGTGTGTGTGTGTGTGTGTGTGTGTGTGTGTGTGTGTGAGTGTGTGTGTATATATATATATGTGTGAGTGTGAGTGTGAGTGTGTGTGTGTGTGTGTGTGTGTGTGTGAGTGTGTGTGTGTGTGTGTGTGTGAGTGTGAAAGTGAGTGTGTGAGTGTGTGTGTGTGTGTGTGAGAGGGGGTGAGTGAGTGTGTGTCTGTGTGTGTGTGCGAGAGGGGGTGAGTGAGTGTGTGTGTGTGTGTGTGTGAGAGTGTGTGTGTGTGTGCAAGTGAGTGTGAGTGTGAGTGTGTGTGTGTGTGTGTGTGTGTGTGTTTAGCAGACGGGGTGTAACTGCTCTGTGCTCCTGCAGATGGCACCATCCCGCTGCGCAGGCACAGACGCCACGCGTTCGGAGATCACCAGAGCTGCCTGAGGCCCTTCACCGAGGACGACGGCTTCGACTTCAACGACTCCGAGGGAGACCCAGGTACAGCCGACCAGCTGTGTGTGTGTGTGTGTGTGTGAGAGAGAGTGTGTGTGTGTGTGTGTGTGTGTGTGTGTGTGAGTGAGAGAAAGTGAGTGTGTGTGAGAGAGAGTGTGTGTGTGTGTGTGAGTGTGTGTGTGCATGCGCGTGTACGCTTGGGTTGCCGTGGGTGACCGCGCGTGTGGTTTCCCGCTGCAGAGTCGCGGGAGACGGACTGGCTGGGCGGGGCGGACGGAAAGGGCTCGTACCAGGTCAAGGGCTGGAGTCTGAAGAGGCAGCAGTTTGTGGCTCTGCTGTGGAAGAGGCTCCTGTACGCACGCCGCTCCAGGAAAGGCTTCTTCGCTCAGGTGAGCCTCACCTGCCTGCAGCGCTCTGCTGTGCTCCCAGCCATGAGGGCTCACTGTGCCGTGAAACAGACCCTCTCGTTTTGGGGGTGGTTGGTTTTCCGGGTTTTCCAAGTTTTCCGGGTTTTCCGGGTTTTCCCTGTGTAATCGGCGCATTTCTCCCGCCCGGTAGATTGTTCTTCCGGCCGTGTTCGTCTGCATCGCCCTGGTGTTCAGCCTCATCGTCCCGCCCTTCGGCAAGTACCCCAGCCTGGCCCTGCAGCCCTGGATGTACGACGAGCAGTTCACCTTCATCAGGTACGAGCAGAGACTCCCCCCATTACAAGCCCCCTACCTCCAGGCCATCCGCCACCTGTGTAGCACCCACCTGAGTGAGGCACGGCAGCCATTTTGTGCCAGAACGCTCACCACACATTAGCCGAGGTGGAGAGGGAGAGAATTTTCAGCCAGTTTCACTGGGGGATGAATCAGTAGCCACTTCAGGCCTTGGACACAGAGTGGATGGGCTCTTTAGTACAGAATAAGAAGTAAATTAATAGAAGTTTCGAAGACCATTTTAATGTGGCTCTTCCTCCAGCAACGACGCTCCGGAAGATTCCAGTACGCAGAGGCTGCTGGGCGCCCTGATGGAGAGGCCGGGATTCGGAACGCGGTGCATGGAAGGAGACCCCATTCCGTAAGCGATTCGCCCCGTCCCGTCCTGCCCCGCCCCGCCCCGTCCTGCCCCGTCCTGCCCCGTCCTGCCCCGCCCTGTCTCGTCTCCTCTGT
The DNA here is from genome assembly GCA_039654925.1 of Anguilla pacifica. Taxonomy (NCBI): domain Eukaryota; kingdom Metazoa; phylum Chordata; class Actinopteri; order Anguilliformes; family Anguillidae; genus Anguilla; species Anguilla pacifica. The sequence goes on from CM077288.1 coordinate 68,452,454, forward strand.
ACATCACAATAAACTTCCAGAGTTCTTAGTAAAGACTTTATGTGCCATCTTTTGAGCTTGAACACGCATGTCGTCATGTTGTACCGGGAGGTATTTTTGTCCCAAAAGTAAACCCCGGTCCATCCTGCATGTTGCCCCTTGCAGGGACGTCCCGTGTGAGATGGGGGAGGAGCACTGGTCCACCCCGGAGGTCCCGGACAGCGTCATGGAGATATTCAGCCGGGGGAACTGGAGCATGGAGAACCCCTCTCCCCTGTGTGAGTGCAGCTGTGAGGGCCGCAAGAAGATGCTTCCGGAATGTCCTGCTGGAGCCGGAGGCCTGCCACCGCCCCAGGTACCAGGAACGCCCCGAACCCCAACGCCCCACACCCTAACCCCAAACCCCAGCCCCTCTAACCCTACCCCTAACCTTACTGCCTTTAACCATGGGGGTAGTTTGGTTGGTGGCTGTGAGGAGCTCACAGTCTCCCCCTTGTGTTTGTGCAGAAGAAGCTCAGCTCCACAGACACCCTGCAGAACCTGACGGGCCGAAACGTGTCGGACTACCTGGTGAAGACCTACGCCCAGATCATCGGCAAGAGGTGTGGCACCCTGTACCCCTGCGCCAGTCCGCCCCCCCCCCCCCCAAACGGATTCATACACAGGGAGGGCACATCTTTCACATGAACTCAGATCTCACTGGTTCCTGACATTAAGCACATTTCTGCTTTTTCTCTTCGCAGCCTGAAGAACAAGATCTGGGTGAACGAATTCCGGTACGTTTGCCTGGTTTTTATTTTTCTGGGGAATGTTTCGGGATCAGAAGAGCCTCATACAGGCGCTCTGTGTTACTGTAGAAGGCTTAGATGTCTTATTATTATTATTATTGCTCTTGCAGTAGTTTTGTTATTGTTATTATTATTTGCTGCTCACTCTTTGCGGTGTCACCTGCAGGTATGGTGGATTCTCATTGGGCGCCCGGAGTTCCCAGCTCCTCCCCCCTGCCGATGAGATTGACGATGCCATCTCTCAGATCCGGAGGCGGTTCAGCCTGGAGAAGGTAGCCCCGCCCTCTTCCGGCTCCTCCCCCCAGCCCTCATTGGCTGGGTGTGATTGACTGACAGAGTGGTGCTCAGGGTGACCAGTACACTGAACGGTTTTTTAAATTTGTTTTTCAGGGTGCCGCAGCCGACCGCTTCCTTGGGAGTCTGTCCACCTTCATCCAGGGCCTGGACACCAAAGATAACGTCAAGGTGAGTCCACAGAAACCTGGTGTAGGGGTGTCACTCTCCAGTCTCTCTCTCTCACCCCCCCCCTACTTCCTCAGTCAATTCAATTCAAAATGCTTTATTGGCATGAAATACATCTGTAGATATTGCCAAAGCGTACACACAGTCTCTCATTCTCTCTCTCTCACTCTCTCTCTCTCTTTTTCCACTCTCTCCTACTCTTACTCCCCCTCTCTCCTACTCTCTCACTCCCCTCTCTCTCCTACTCTCTCACTATCTCTCTCTCGCTCACTCTCTCCCTCCTACTCTCTCACTTCCCACTCTCTCTGTCACTCTCTCTCTCTTGCCGAGAGGAAGGCTGTGTTCCAGCTCAGCAGGTCAGGAGTTCACGGTTTGCCCTGTAAAGAGGAGCTGGATGTTTGTGTCACCTGACTGGCCCCTGTCCTAAGCAGGCTGGGCGTGCGTCAGGGAGGGTCGTGACCCTGGGACGAGTGGACCGACCTGCGATAACCCTTTACTGACAGCGCTTTCCTTTTAAATAAATCAATAAATGAATCATCTTCCTGTCCGCCACAGCTAGGAAAAAGCAACCCTCGGTTTCTGCTTCTTCAAACTGGTTCAAACCGGTTCTGTCCGGTTTTTAGATCTTGGCTCCTTTCCTTGCTTTAGCTGGAGCCAGCCAGCCTGACCCCTCTGACCGGCTGTGTCTCTCCCCCCCCCTCACCGCAACCCCCCCCCCCACAGATCTGGTTCAATAACAAAGGCTGGCACAGCATCGGGGCGTTCCTGAACGTGATGAACAACGGCATCCTGCGCGCCAACCTGCCCGCCGGGCATGACCCCGCCAAGTTCGGCATCACCGCCTTCAACCACCCGCTCAACCTCACCAAGGAGCAGCTGTCCCAGGTGGCGCTGTAAGTCTGCGCCCCCCGCTAAACACACCGCCAACGGTCTCTGTACTGACACGCCAGACAGTCAGTTAACCAACCAATCAATCAACCAACCAGTCAGTTAACCAACCAATAGATCCAACCAATCAATTAACCAATCAACAAACAAACCAATCAATTAACCAATCAACAAACTGACCAATCAAACCAAGCAATTAACTCAACAACAAACCAACCAGTTGGTTTAATCAATTAACTAATCAATCAGCAAACCGACCAGTCAAACCAGCCAATCAATCGATCAGCCAATCAATCATTCAACCAATCAATCGGACTGGCCTATGTGTAGAACACAGAATAAAAACACACACAGTGAAAACAGTCGAAAGCATCCATAGAACAAATGCAGTCTTAATGAATTAAAGTTGCTTAGCAACAGTGATGTGACTCCCCTCGCCCCCGTAGGATGACCACCTCAGTGGACGTGCTGGTCTCCATCTGCGTGATCTTCGCCATGTCCTTCGTCCCGGCCAGCTTCGTGGTCTTCCTCATCCAGGAGCGCGTCAACAAGGCCAAGCACATGCAGTTCATCAGCGGAGTGCAGCCCCTGCTCTACTGGCTGGCCAACTTCATCTGGGACATGGTGAGAGCCCCCTGCTGGTCACATCAGAGCACTGCAGCGCATTGTCCGCATGCAGTCCCTCTGGCTCTGGTTACAGCAGATCTGGGTCACATATTTTATGTGAAATGCTTTAAACTTTTGGACTCCTATAAAGAGATTTTTAGAAGATGCTGGGCATGAATATTCAGATCAACGTTCTGCTTGCATACAGTTTTTGTTTTGCATGTTTCGGTTAGTGTTGATGGGTGTTCTAATGGGTATTGCGTCAGAGTCTTGGCCCTGCTGCAACCTCGTTCACTCTGTTGTCACAGCAACTGATGGTGTGTCTGTGCGTTGTTGTGTTCCAGTGTAACTACGTCGTCCCGGCAACCTTGGTCATCATCATTTTTGTCTGCTTCCAACAAGAGGCCTACGTCTCCTCTCGAAACCTGCCAGTGCTGGCCCTGCTGCTGCTGCTCTACGGGTGAGTGTGTGTGTGCATGTGTGTGTGTGTGTGTGTGTATGTGTATAGTGCGTGTGTGTGTATAGTGTGTGTGTGTGTGTGTGTGTATAGTGTGTGTGTGTGTATGTGTATAGTGTGTGTGTGTGTGTGTGTGTATAGTGTGTGTATAGTGTGTATGTATGTGTGTGTGTGTGTGTGTGTGTGTGTGTGTATAGTGTGTGTGTGTGTATGTGTATAGTGTGTTTCTCTAACGGGGTCTCCTCTCTGTTGCAGGTGGTCCATCACTCCGCTCATGTACCCCGCCTCCTTCTTCTTTAAGATCCCCAGCACCGCCTACGTGGTCCTGACCAGCGTCAACATCCTCATCGGCATCAACGGCAGCGTGTCCACCTTCGTCCTGGAGCTGTTCGGCAGCAACGTAAGCCCCGCCCACCCTGGGACTGGCCACACGTGTGCTGCACGCGCACACGTGCTCAAACTCGCTCACAAACCCCCTTTCAGCCCCAACCCGCCAAAATACCTCCATCAGCAGATCCGTATTTTAAAATTCACGTATTTAAATGCAGTATGTTGCAGTGTTTTCTGGTTCCATTTTGAGAAGAGTGCCGTTCCTGACCTTTTTTTTTTTTCCCATCACCCCCTGCAGGAGATCGGCGGCGTCAACGACATCCTGAAGAACGTGTTCCTGATCTTCCCGCACTTCTGCCTGGGGCGGGGGCTCATCGACATGGTGAAGAACCAGGCCATGGCCGACGCCCTGGAGAGATTCGGTAAGACAGGGGGTTTCATCTATGGTACCTGGATGGTGGTGGATTATGGGATACTGGAGCCAAAATGAGTGGCTGATTATTTGTCATTTAACCAAGTGAGGCTCACTGAGAAAATAAAATTTATTTTTTAAAGATATATGCAAATGGATTATTGAGAACAATTCACGTCACGTGTGTTTGTGGGTTAGTGTAGAAGTGGTTCCCTGTTTTAGGGTAGAGTTCTGAGACCATATTCATCATGCACTGCAGAGGGAGAGGGAGAGAGAGAGGGATAGGGGGATAGGGAGAGAGAGGGAGAGAAAGGGGGGGAGAGAGAAAGAGAGAGAGAGTGATGTTAGCTATTCATGTTCTGATGGACCCTGGTCTCAGGTGAGCTCTGTGTAAGTGTGTGTTCTGGTCTCAGGTGAGCTCTGTGTAAGTGTGTGTTCTGGTCTCAGGTGAGCTCTGTGTAAGTGTGTGTTCTGGTCTCAGGTGAGCTCTGTGTAAGTGTGTGTTCTGTTCCCAGGTGAGAACCGTTTCCATTCTCCGCTGGCCTGGGACATGGTGGGGAAGAACCTGTTTGCCATGGCGATAGAGGGCGTGGTCTTCTTCACCATAACCGTGCTGATTCAGTACCGCTTCTGCATCAAGGCCAGGTGAGCCCCAAACCCTGCCAGTCCCCCCCCCCCCCCGGCCCCTGCCCCTGCCCCCTGCCCCCTGCCCCCCCGCCCACCCACCCCCACCTCTCTGAGGAACGTGAGAACAGAAGCGTATGTAACGAGCAGCACAGCCCACACAGGTGGACCACTCACCTGTGCAGCTCACAGCTAGGCCGGGGAACCCTGATCCTGGAGGGTCCTGTCCATTCCTGGTTTTGGTTTCCACCGGCTGATTTTGCTGTATTCGATCGTAGATTCACTTGCTGGTTCAGTCATTGGATTAGAAAACAGTAGACCGTTTCCCAGGCAACACTGGAGCATCTCTCATTCACAAGCTTATCAAGAGGTGTATCTAAAATGGCGGATGATGTAAATGACTGGAACCAGTTAGATAATTGTGTTGGCTTGAAGTCCAGAAATGGATCCCTGAGCCCTGGTGTAGAGGGTAGCCAGCTCTGCATGGAGCCCCAGAGGTGTGTGGCTGTATGTGGGGTGATGCGTGACTTTGGGGGGTCCCTGCTGGTGTAAAGGGGGGTAACAGGCCGCTCCCCCCCCAGGCCCCTGAGCACCAAGCTGACCCCGATTGGGGAGGAGGACGAGGACGTGGCGCGCGAGCGGCAGCGGATCCTCAGCGGCGGCGGCCAAACCGACATCCTGGAGCTCAAACAGCTGACCAAGGTGAGAGGGCGTCGCCGTGGAGACCGCCAGGCCTGGCCCCTCCCACGCTGGGGGTTGCAGGTGCAGTGAGGGGTGCTGAGGTGAGGCCAGGCCTGGTTTTTGAAGCGCTGCGCTCTCCTCTCTCCCTGCAGGTGTACAAGAGGAAGCAGAAACCTGCCGTGGACCGGCTGTGTGTGGGCATTCCTCCCGGAGAGGTACCGCATCCTCCCACCAGGGGGCAGAGTTTCCCCATTTAATCAGAAAATACTGTTTCTGTTTTCAGACCCTTAGGACCAGTTTCACAGACACAGAAAGATTCTTACTGTATTTTATTTGAATAGATTTTCAGGATATTCCATTTACAGAAGGGTTTATGGTTTGAAAAGTCAGTATTTCGTACATGAGGAAGAATTGTGTCCCATTCCACACCTTATTTAGATTAGGCTGTCCAGTACACCTTCAGTGCTTGGGTTGTGTTCTGGGCGCAGAACCGTTCTCTCCTCTGGTTCTGCAGTGTTTCGGCCTGCTCGGGGTGAACGGTGCGGGGAAGACCAGCACCTTTAAGATGCTGACCGGAGACTCTGTGGTGACCAGCGGGGAGGCCTACCTGGCAGGGAAGAGGTGAGTGGTCTCTGCGACCGTAACTGCCCCGCAACGGCACACTGATGACATCATTTTGTAGTTTAACATAAGGACCAGATGACAGGCATCCTGATGACATCATTCTGTAGTTTAACATAAGGCCCAGATGACAGGCATCCTGATGACATCATTCTGTAGTTTAACATAAGGCCCAGATGACAGGCATCCTGATGACATCATTCTGTAGTTTAACGTAAGGCCCAGATGATATTAAAGGTCTCGCAGCCTGTGGTTTCAGGGTTAGCAGAGCTGGAGGGTTGATATGGGGGTTGGTGTAGGTTATGGATGCTGTGATATGGCCGTGTTACACAGCTCTGGTGACTCCTGGGTGACAGGCTAATGCCCCGCTCTCTCTGGGTTTGGCAGTGTGCTGAAGGAGATCGACGAGGTGCACCAGAACATGGGCTACTGCCCACAGTTCGACGCTCTCAATGACCTGCTGACGGGCCGTGAGCACCTCGAGTTCTACGCCATCCTGCGGGGGGTCCCGGAAAAGGAAGTGTGTGAGGTGAGCTTCTTCCTGCCCAGCTGCAGAGGATGATGGAAGCTGTAGTTTTGATTGCTTGCTGCCCAGCTGTGGAAGATGATGGGAGCTGTAGTTTTGGTTGCTTGCTGCCCAGCTGTGGAGGATGATGGGAGCTATAGTTTTGGTTGCTTGCTGCCCAGCTGTGGAGGATGATGGGAGCTATAGTTTTGGTTGCTTGCTGCCCAGCTGTGGAGGATGATTGGAGCTGTAGTATTTGTTGCTTCCTGCCCAGCTGCAGAGCATGATGGGAGCTGTAGTTTTTGTTGCTTCCTGCCCGGCTGTAGAGGATGATGGGAGCTGTAGTGTTTATTGCTTCCTGCCCAGCTGTGGAGCATGATGGGAGCTGTAGTTTTGACGGCGGTATGATGGTGCGGCGCTGTCCCTGCAGGTGGCGGAGTGGGGCATCCGTAAGCTGGGGCTGGTGAAGTACGTGGACAGAGCAGCTGGCAGCTACAGTGGCGGGAACATGCGCAAGCTCTCCACCGCCATGGCGCTGATTGGCTGCCCGCCCGTGGTCTTCCTGGTGAGTACACAGCGCTCTGTGTGTGCGTGTGTGTGTGCGTGTGTGCGTGTGTGTGCGTGCGTGCGTGCATGCGAGTGTGTGTGCGTGAGTGCGTGCGTGCGTCCGAGTGTAAGTGAGTGTGTGTGTGTGTGTGAGTGTGTGTGTGCTCCAGCTCTAACCATAACCCTGCTCTCTCTCTCTGTCTCTCAGGATGAGCCCACCACCGGCATGGACCCCAAGGCCCGGCGCGCCCTGTGGAACTGCATCCTCAGCATCATCAAAGAGGGCCGCTCGGTCGTGCTCACCTCACACAGGTGAGGCCGCCCCTGCCCCCCTTCAATCAGATTCAGTTGAATGAAAATGGAATGTCAGAATGCCCCCTAGTGGCAGGTGAATGAAGTGTGCCAGTGCTCTTGTCCCGCCGCCCTGGGTCTGACGGCCATTTTGTCTCCCTCAGTATGGAGGAGTGTGAGGCTCTCTGCACCAGGATGGCCATCATGGTCAACGGCAGGTTCCGTTGCCTGGGCAGCGTGCAGCACCTGAAGAACAGGTAAGAAGAGCCAGAGAACACCTTACCTGGAGATGCTTTATGAATACACAGCCTGGTGTGACCCCTGCTTTTCTTTTACTCATGCTAATGTGCATGGCTAATGTCTCTCTCTCTCTCTCTCTCTCTTCCACCCTCTCTCTCCCCCCCTCTCCCTCCACTCTCTCCATCCCCTCCCCCCGCTCCCCCAGGTTTGGTGACGGGTACACCATCGTGCTGCGGGTGGCGGGTGTGAACCCGGACCTGGGCCCGGTGATGGAGTTCATCGAGGCAGAGCTCCCGGGCAGCGCTCTGAAGGAGAAGCACAGGAACATGCTGCAGTACCAGCTGCCCTCCTCCCTCACCTCGCTCGCCCGCATCTTCAGCATCCTGGCCAAGAACAAGGAGCAGCTGCGCATCGAGGACTATTCCGTGTCCCAGACCACCCTCGACCAAGTACGCCCCCCCACGCCCTCGCCCCCACCCCCGCACCCCCCCACCACACTGCCCCCCCCCGCAACCCTCGCTCCCCACGCTCTCACCCCCACCCCCGCACCCCCCCACCACATTGCCCCCCCCCGCAACCCTCGACCAAGTACGCCCCCCCACGCCCTCGCCCCCACCCCCGCACCCCCCCACCACACTGCCCCCCCCCGCAACCCTCGACCAAGTACGCCCTCCCACGCCCTCGCCCCCACCCCCGCACCCCCCCACCACACTGCCCCCCCCCGCAACCCTCGACCAAGTACGGCCCCCGCCCACACCGCCACACCATGCCCAAGTCCACCTCACGCTCTTCTGTACACTGATCCAGAAATTTAGTCTGTGTTAGCATCAGTCTTGGTTAGGTCAGTCTGTTTCAGCATCGGTCTAGATTAGGTAAATCTGTGTTAGCATCAAGCTAGATTAGGTAAATCTGTGTTAGCATCAGTCTAAATTAGGTCAGTGTGTGTTTTTGTCTTTAGGTTAGTCTGGGTTAGCATTAGTCTAGATTAGGTCAGTGTGTGTTTTTGTGTTTAGGTTAGTCTGGGTTAGCATTAGTCTAGATTAGGTCAGTGTGTGTTTTTGTGTTTAGGTTAGTCTGGGTTAGCATTAGTCTAGATTAGGTCAGTGTGTGTTTTTGTCTTTAGGTTAGTCTGGGTTAGCATTAGTCTAGATTAGGTCAGTGTGTGTTTTTGTCTTTAGGTTAGTCTGGGTTAGCATTCGTCTAGATTAGGTCAGAGTGTGTTTTTGTCTTCAGGTTAGTCTGGGTTAGTCACCTCTGGTTCCCCTTGCTCTCTCTTTCCAGGTGTTTGTTAATTTTGCCAAGGACCAAAGTGACGAGGACCACTCTAAAGACATTTCAGTGAACAGGAAGGAAGCCGTGGTGGACCTCTCCCAGCTGGACTCCTTCCTGCAGGACGAGAAGGCCAAGGAGACCTTCGTGTGATCCGGCGTCCCCCGCGAGCAGCTCCCGAGGAGAGTGTGCTTCTCCTTCCTGTGTCTTTTAGTCCTTTTTTAAAATGGTTTGGTGACTCCCTCCCCGTTGCCTGAAGCCGGAGAGGACGCCGCCAAATCTGAACTCAATGCAACTCAATGCAAGAAAAAAAACAAAACAAAGAATTCCACTCTTGTGCTAACGAGGAAGTGCCTGGAGCCTCTCGTTGCGGTCGAAAGGACGGCGAGCGACAAACTTGAACACAGAACATAAGTTTGTTCTCGTAGCTACAGTGTTGTCACGGGGCTGTAACAGTGCGCTTGTTAAGCTAGGATACGCCAGTCTGTACACAATTCCAGCCTCCTGTTGCCAATGATAACTTCAGGGCCTTCTTCTTCTCTTTTTTTGTACAAAGTGCAGAATTTAATATCGAAAAAAAAAACGCAATCATTTTCACGTTGTATAAGAGTCAGGAGCCAATCTACAAAAAATCTCAAATTTTTATTTTGAATATGATTACAGTAAACAAAGATTATTTTAAATATGGAACTTTGTATCTCGAAAAAAACAAGTTGTTTTAACGATTTCAGTGAAGACAGACGAGTCTTTTTCTCTGCCATGTCTGTGACCAGTACACTGCCACCTGACATCATAGATTGGGACTTTTATTTTGACACTCCAATCAGAAAGTTGTTGCGAGTGCAGGATGTGCACCATGGAAACGTACTGGGCAGACCAAGGACTTTTTGTAATAGATATTTTTTATGTTTTTGACATTTCTTATGTGCTATGGTGTTACGAGCCAAACACCTTGTGACACATCAGAGCCCTGACCTTCGAATCTCTGGTCTCGAATCCGTCAGTAAAAGAGGTTAAAATATGTGGTTGCGTATTTTTAAAAAATGAAATCATAATAAGAAGAAAGAAAGAAAAAAAAAACTTGTTACAGCGTAGCGTTCTGCTCTGGTGCCAGTCTGTGGACGTGTTTTGGAGAGTAGATGCATGCGTTTTGGCGTCGGCCAGGACCCGGCTCTGGCGGGGGGGGGGGGGGGGGGCGGGGGCGGGGGCTGCCGTCGCCATGGGAGCGGGCCATTAGTGCGCAATCCCAGAATTCTGTGCTTGTGTTTTTATTGCACTGCTCTTGTGACGGTTGACGTCCTGAGGTGTATCCTCTTGGTGGAAATACTGTTTTTATGCTTGTGACACTGAGAGAAAAGAAATGTTTTAAATTTACTGTCATCACCACGGAAACTGAGTGGCATGTTGGGGGGGGTGGTGTGGGTTGGCACATGTAAAGTCATTACTGAGGTGCAGTGTCCGTCTATAGCCAGTAGGGGGCAGCAAGGAGCTGCTGACCGTTTGAAAGGGTGTCTCCTTTCAGGGACCTCAAACTCTAGACCCACAGTGTGCTTCTGTGCTCAGCTGCTGCATTTAAGCCACCCATCGAACAAAGAATCCACACACCTTCTCTAAAGGCCTAACCCGGCTGCTGACTGAAAGAAAAAAAAAACCTGCCAATAGAGCGCCCCCTGCAGGACTGGAGTTAAACCTGCAGGCGCAGCGTCCCTCCAGGACTGGAGTTAAACTTGCAGTCACTGCAGCCCCTCCAGGACTGGAGTTAAACCTGCAGACACTGCAGCCCCTCCAGGGCTGGAGTTAATCATGCAGACACAGCGCCCCCTCCAGGACTGGAGTTAAACTTGCAGTCACTGCAGCCCCTCCAGGACTGGAGTTAATCATGCAGACACTGCGGCCCTCCAGGGCTGGAGTTAATCATGCAGACACTGCAGCCCCTCCAGGGCTGGAGTTAATCATGCAGACACAGCGCCCCCTCCAGGACTGGAGTTAAACCTGCAGGCACAGCGCCACTCCAGGGCTAGAGTTTGAGACCCCTGTTCTAAGTGTTCATAACGCCTGTACTAAATACCACAGCTGTGTCACGTGTCTGACTGTGCACCCTGGGCCATCCACAGAGCGTGCTCTCTAAGGGCCTGCGCCCTCTTAAATAGCTAACTAACTGAATAATTAAATTAATCCTATCCAGAGCGGTCCTCTACGTCGTTCCGGAGGTTCCCACATGAGCTACCGTGTCATTCTGCAGACAAGCAGGGGCAGAATCAGGGGCAGGTGAATCTTGTGAAAAAATACAAAAGTTCTTCCCAAATAATATTTATCTGTACAATCAGAAATGGTGGAGAAAGTGTAGGTTTCTCTGCGTGTGTAACGCACGGCGTGTGACATGTGAAATGCACACATGCAGTCGCGTGTTCTTTAATGCATGTATGTGAAATACTGCCCGTTTCTGCATGACGTCTGCCTTCAGGCCGTGACACGACGACAGGGGGGACGGGGGCGACGGGGGGACGGGGGGGACGGGGGCGACGGGGGGACGGGGGGGACGGGGGGGCGGGGTACACAGAGCCGTGACCCCCCCATCCCGCCATCCACGTGACCAATGCAGTGCCACTGTTGAGCGCGAAACTGTCTTTCTGAGAAATGGTGATGCAGTGACTGGCTGAGCCAACCAGAATAAAAGCTTGCTTCCCATTGGTCAGGACGGAAGGGGAAGGCGGTGCCGACGATCCTTCATTCCGAGCACTTTAAAGACCAATCATCACCAGGATCTTTCTTTGCACAAGCAGGCTCAAGGAGCGGACAGACAGACAGACAGACAGACAGACAGACAACACGTTCTTTTTTTTGTTGTTGTTGTTTGATGAAAAAAAAACAAAAAAAAAAAAAATTAATAACTTATGTCCTACCATTGGTCAATATTTCTTGTGTTTAGTATTGTCTGTTTACATTTTAAGTATTAAGAAAAAGTCTGTGGGTCTGTTACTTGTACTGTATAGTACTTATTTACATAAATAAAACTTGTGAAATTTTCAACCTGTTGTGCCGTTTTTTTTCCTCTCTCCTTTTCTCGCCACTACAGTGCAGGTAGCAGCATATCTGCTTATAAAACATTGCTAACACCCTTAAAAACATTTAAAAAACACTGGAGGAACGTTAGAGGAACGCTGAAGAGCAGCGGCGGGGCAGACGGGGCGTGGCACGGCCGGCAGAGCTGATTGGCTGAGATCGCCGCTGATGTAACGATGTGCGGGGTCTCTGCTGTCGGCGGCCATTTTGATGACCCAGTTTTCCCGCTCGTCCACGCCGCGCTTCACGATGAAGCCTGACAGGCAGGCGACCTCCTCCTCCTGCCGCGAACCTGATTTTTCCGGTTCTGCGTTTGCTGACTCTGCGCATTTCGCGCCTCGTAAATCCTCGGCGGGACATGTGCTGAAAATGGGGAACGCCTGCTGCCCAACTGCTGTGTGGAAAGGGGCCCGAATGGGAACGGGTTACACTTTTAGAGAAATAATTATTTTTTAAACCTGTTTCCCCATTTCCGTTTATATTACTGTTTCCCGGTGCTGGTCCTGCAGAGGTGCAGGGGCTGCAGGCTTCTGGTTGTTACTCAGCACTAAATAATTAAATACTTAACAAAAGCAAAATGACACCATGACCTGCCAGGACCAGGTTGCTAGACCCTCTTGGTTTTTATAAACACTTATTTGTTTCCATTTATCTTTATTTAATCACTTTTACCATGTTATTTCTTTTGCGTTTTACCATTTCTTTTTATTTCATGTAAAGAACAATATTCCAGTATGAACTTTCACAGTTGGTATGCGTCTGTTGGACAAAATGGCAGCCTTTGACCTGGGGGGGGGGGGTATGGTTGTGGCCCAACATGCTTTACTCTGAAATGGTATTATCTCTCTGAAACTCCAGAGGTTTGGTCTTTTGTAAAGTAAAACGTGTAGATCCAAAGTTCAGATCAAAAGCTATTTATTAACAAAGCAACAATAGCCTCTTCTACAGTATGGGACATATTGGGTAGAAGCAAGGCAGGTCAGTTACAATTCTGTGTTCAATCTCCAGCTTTACACCCCTTTCCCAGAATAATGAATTACCTGCCCAATAAGGTGACAGGTAACCAAACGGTCACGGTTACCTCAGTATGCATGTCTGTTCCCTTCTGATGGACTGTCAAAACAAGACCGCCTGTGCTTCCAAACCTCAGGCAGGTCCATCCCATATCAACATTAATACACACGTAGGCTGACTACATTACCCACAAGGCCCCTGTCACCTCTGTGCGTGTGTCAGCCTCCCATGTGGGTCTGGTTGACCATCAGCCACTTCGATTAATTCGCGTCTCCAGCAAGTCTTTCCCAGGTCAGGTCAACATTCAGGCATGCTGAGGCAGATTAGCTCAACCAAAATTCCTTACGGCATGACCCAGTGCATGCTGGGACATTAGTCAACAATACTTTCTACACTACTGCTTACGCAGGAGTCCCTTATTACACAGATTACTCACAATTTTAGAAGAAACATCTGTATTATTTTCACCAAAATTGTAAACTAACTCGGTGGTAAGGCAAGGACACAACACTACTCCTGATGCGTTAAGACCAACGAGGGTGTCGTCTGTGTAGTCGTTTAATGACGTAGTCTAGGGTCCAAACCATGGTAATTTACATAATTTAAAAAGGTCATATTCAACATACTTATTACAAAAATAATTATTTGTGTGATTATTTTTATGAAAATTCTACATCAGTGGTGCACTGAAGACGCAGTGCGGAAGGCTGTTCTGCACCTTGCAGTAAAAGAGGTGATTATACAGGTGGACGGTCAGCTACAGTCAACACACCTGCAGCGTATCTGCTGCTGCTGGAGTTTACCCTCTTTTCCCAGGAGAAACACAGCCCGGCTCCTCAGACTGGCTTCCATTTCGCTGGTCCCTTCAGTCGCTGATTAGTTTTTCAAAAAAAAAAAAAAATGACAAAAAGGATTTAGTCTTGCTGTAGTCCTGGAGGACTGCAGAGCCAAATCCTCATTTCACGTGCGCGGTTTACGGAGAGATATGACACAAGACCAAACGCTGGGTAAAAAAGTCCGAGCTTTCTTCAGATGGGTGTCTCAGCGCGATTCAGGATTTGTTGTCTGTTGCCTGAGGGGGGTGGAGGTGGGGGGTGGTTGCCGTCCCGTGGGGGGTGGAGGTGGGGGGTCGGTTACCGTCCCACGGGGGGTGGAGGTGGGGGGTGGGTTACTTGAGGGGGGAGAAGGGGGTGGGGAACAGGAGCTTGTTGCTCTGCAACTCCAGGTACGTGACGCTCTCCCTCACTGTGAAGACAAGCAGCAGCAGTGAGCGTGCAGAACCCACAGAATCAACCCGCTGACCAATCAGCTCTGCCTATTCCCTTTCCACTTGACCAATCAGAGGCTGGCCACGTTGGGCAGGGCAGTGGAGTCTGACTAAATTCTCTGGTCTAATAAACGTTAAACATTATGCTTTATCCCTCTAAGGGAGTTTAGAGGCTCTGCCTGTTTTTACAATGTAAGTTCTCCTTATTTAACTAGTGTTCCATGCTGGGTTAACAGACTAGTGTTCAGTGCTGGGTTAACAGGCTAGCGTTCAGTGCTGGGTTTACCTGCAGCCACCACCCTGGCATCACCGTGAGCCCTGTGCCGACTGGCTGCCCTCTGGTCAGGAGTCTCATACCACCAGAGCGCGTGCACTGCAACCAGGAGAGACACACACACTTCCAGCTTATACACACACTCACACACACACAAACACACTCAGCTTATACACACACACACACACACACACACACACACCAGATACCAGAACGTGGGGCCCATCCACATGCTGGAAAAGAGCCTCAGCAACATGAGTCACTCAGAACACCCAGATGAGGTTAGTTTGACTTAATCATGTGTTCTCAGCATGATCAGGGTCTACTCATGATAACCCTTAACCCCTAACCCCTAACCCCTCCCATCCTCCCAACCTCTCATCCTCCCACCCTCCCCCAGGGTGCGCTCACCTCTGTTCAGGCATCCGAACTCGCTGTGGAAGACCCCCACCAGGTGGGAGTACCCCGGCCTGGCGTGGGTGCTGACGGCCGCCTGGAAGGCCTCCCCCCAAACCGCCGGCCCCCCCGGCTTCATCTGGAAGGTGGCCAGCTCGTACGCCCCCCCTGATCACGAGAGGTCACTGTGAGGTCACTGTGAGGTCACCGTGAGGTCACTGTGAGGTCACTGCCCGACAGGACAGGTCTGCATTCATAAAGCCTCTGAGAATGAGTGCTGATCTGGGAACAGTCATGCCTTTTAGTTATGTTCAGTTTATTTATGTTTAGTCATATTTAAATATGTTTTGATTTATTTAAATATGTATAAACATGTTTATAGATGTTTAGGATATTGACATTGGGGAATCTGATCCTAGTTCGACCCTCTTACTGGGCCCTGATCTATAATCACTTTAAATTTTATTTTATACTAAATAAGGTCAGGCTATGGACAGGGCAATCTTTTCTTATATCATCACGGCTGCACTGAGATGTTTATGAAGACAGGTCCTGGTGGTTTAAATAACTCTAAATTAAATACATTTCACAGCCCTTGTGCAAAAGTATATTTCCATATATTGAAAAATACATTGGAATATGTGAAACAACTCCATATATATTTCCAATACATGCCAATATATTGTTTTTTTTTCACTAAATAACGAATTCAGTTGATTGTTACAGGCGGTGGTTCAGTATGCAAAAGTTAGTCCAGGGGAACGTGTGATGTGACTGGTTAGAAAATATCGGTCAAATCTGGGAAAGTACTTTGGGGTTCACAGCTCTAAAATGTGCTGCTTTTGCCAGGCTTAAAAGACAGGGGTGTAGTCCAGATATTGGGGTTCAGGGCTCTAAACACAGGGGTGTAGTCCTGATGTTGGGGTTCAGGGCTCTAAACACAGGGGTGTAGTCCTGATGTTGGGGTTCAGGGCTCTAAACACAGGGGTGTATTCCAGATGTTGGGGTTCATGTAAAACATGCTGCTTTTGCCAGGCTTAAAGCGCAGAGGTAGAGGCGTGGCACCGTAGGTTTTTGATTGACAGTTCCTCACCCTCCGTCGGGGGCGTCTCAACCCCGCACCAGGGCACCAGGTAGGTGACCTCGTTGTCCTGTGAGGTCAGCATGGGCATGGCCTTAGAGATGTACTGCTCCATCCACTGGGGGTCCTTCGCCAGGGCTGCCCGCACACCTGCCCGCTGGGCGTAGCTGTCTGGAAGACACAGGCGCGTCACGGGCCGAGAGTGGAGCGGGAGAGCAGGATGAGGCGCGCTGAGATTCTGTCCTGCTTTTACTGCGGTCCGGTAACCGAGGAAGAGGCGATGTGTGGGAAATAAAAACACCGTTCTGCAGCCGCAGAGACGAACCCTGCTGATAAAAAAAGGTCCTGCAGATCCCTGAGAAACGCTCTGCGAAATGTGTCACAGACCAAAATGGACAATCATATGCAGAATTTCGTTTTTGACTACAGATGAAAATATATGCCCTTCTTTACAGTAACCATCAGTAACCTGCAAGGTTATTTTTACATGTCATTTTCATGTCAGCCTAAATAAGGGAAATTAAAAAGCATTTCATAAGCTGACCTGGCTTGAGCCCATTCCCATTTTAATTTGGCCAAACAGGTTTGTCTAACAACTGGCATAGTTTTTGTGTATTTGTTTGATTGGCCAAAATTGGAGTACTGGGACTCCGGTATTGGTCTGTCAGACAGGATTAATTCAGGAGGAGAATCTGTAGGCCATATGCTAGCAAAGACAAACAAAGATTTATAGTCTGACTCACATCAGAGGAACACGTGTAAATGTGATTTTTTTTTTCTTCTCCTCACCGTACTTCCAGATGTGGAACACCTGGTTGAGGCCTCCGTACTCCACACTCCAGTAACCCAGGAGCTCGGAGTGGGCCGTTCGCAGGTGGATCTTCTCATTGGTCAGCTTCAGGAAGGCCGCGTTCTGTTCGGGCTTGATGCAGTACGTGCGGAACTCGTAGAACGTCGCGTGCTGCTGCTGCGGTCCCGTGGAGATCGATGCGCGGGCCTGGTGAGTCAGGGGAGAGAAATTGGTAGACAGGTGCTGCCTCCTGCTGGTCGCATCCATGTACTGCTCACAAATAGCAGTACTCTCATTCTATAGATTCGTCTTATTTATTATTCACTTAGACCAGGAGTGCGCAAACAAGGGCCAATCGGTTTCAGGGTTTTGTGCCAACTTCTGCCCTGAACTATTTAACTAAAGATTTTTTATCGTCCTCGGGTACAGGAGTGAACCAGCGCAGTTTATAGAGCTGTCAGAAAACTAGAATTAAGATAACTGGTTGGAACAAAAACAAGCACGCGGACTGTGCCCCCTTGGTTTAGACATTCACCTTATTTTGTTTTATTTATCCAATCAGTTTTCCCGATAGATATGAAAGATATATATTAATCTATAAATATATATATATATATTTTAGTAGATCCCCTGTAATGTCGTATAAACTATTTTTTCAGTAAGCCATTCTGTTTATTTTATTTTTTTGTTTGTTTTTTTATTTTTCTAAAATATATTCCATATCAAAATTGCTGACTGCTGACTCTGGAAATGTTTTTATCTAACACGGTGACTTCAACCCGTCAATTTAATGTTAACTCGGTGGGGTATTTACTCTCCAAGAGGGGAAAAACAACCATGGACTGTGGGGAAATTTGACCCGCCGAGCCCTAGTTCGGAACGCCCCGGACCGTAATCTATAGTGCAGGCTAAAGTGCTGCGTTTAGCGCGCGCGTTGGACACATGTCATTATCAACGGCCGTGACATTTCTACCCAGCATTATATATGCAGTTGACCAAAGCATTTGCGTCTCAAGAAGCCATTTCCAGAAAGTAACAGAAGGGCATGGATGATCCGTCCTCCCGAAACGAAGCAGGCATACTGAAAAATTACATATGCATTAATTCAATAACCGTAGCCGATTTTAAACAAATAATTTAATTAGTGAAACAACGCCAGCATTACATTTGTCTACTAGTAAACAAGAATGAGAAGAATTTCGACGCTACTTCTAAAGTGTATTTACGAAGCAACAAAGTAGGGGAATTTTAATTATCAACAAGTACTGAAATAGAAAGCATAAATTTAAACAGGTAAAAGAACTGTCTCGTTGTCAAATGGGTCATTCAGCTTGCAGGGCTGTTGACGTGCAGACACACTTTGGACTTAAATAGACTTTAATCGGGCTGCAGCTAATCGGGCTAGCCTACACGTCATTTCAGACACTTGTTTGAATCGTTTACATGTTATAATTTGTTTTCCGACTACAGCGAAATATAATATTAAATATTTGACATTTTTGGTTTCCGGTGGCTGGGAAATTAAATATTTAAAGCAGCATAATACGTTCTAAAATACGCAACATACCTCGATGGAATTCTTCCTAAACTTTGGAAGAAAATTTTCTGTGATACTGCATGCTTTTCGAAGCGCTGTCCTTAATGTGGTCATCTTTGACAGAACGAACAAACACCGTATTGTCGCTATAGTGAAGAAGTTTCTGGTGGTGCAAGTGGATGAAAACGTGCGGTGCATTCGAAAGCAGTCTACGGAAGCCGGGAGGGCGAGGAATCCCCCCAAACCGCCTGTTACTTTAACCCCAAAGTTATATTTTAACTCGGCAATTATATAAAATGCCAAAACGTAACATATAGTAGTTGTATTAGCGGTTACAGAGCGTGTTAGTAAGAGCCTAAGAACTAGTAGAAAGCAGGAGTAAAAAAAAAATTTGCTATCGTAGCTATTCTAAGGGGGGGGGGGGGGGCATTCTGCACATAGGCTAGATAAACAATAAAATTAGTTTTAAAAAATCATGGACTTGCGCGTGGTTTGTCTATATCTTGCTGACCGGTCCTCCTGTTCCTCCCCACGGCTCGCCCCTCTCGACCAGGGGGTCTGTCTGGGGGGCAAATTGAGGGGGGGAAACATTCAAGCATTGTGTAAATGATAGTAACTGATCCGCAATCATTAACTCCCTCACCCCCCGGATTGCAATCGCTATCCCCCCCCCCCCCCCCCCCCCCCCCCCCCCCCCACACACACACGCACACTCCTTACGATACCCCTCCCCCCCAGCTCTGCTCTGCACTCTCATCCCCCTGATGGAGGAACGACCTTGGAAGGCAGGTCCAGTGGCTGTCTTCTGCATCCGTATAAAAACCCATCTTTCAGATGACACCTCAGAGCTTCTGTTTTTAAAAAGAACACCTTTCTCTCTTCATCTCACAGGTCTTGAGGCAGCATACATGGCTGTAACTGCACCCATCCCTGGCTCTTCTGGTGTCTGCTGACTATGCAGAATGCACTTCTGTAAATCTCTCTTTTGTAAGCATCTGCTAAATTACTCAATTGTGTCATGCATAGGTAGGAGGTATTCAAATTCTCTACATCAACTAAAATGAAGTAGTTTCCATAAAAATTGCCAATTGCCAAAAAAGCACTATACATTATATATACTATTTATTTCAGATTTTAATTTTATAAGCAACAGCATAGGCCACAGCAGTACCATCAAAAGCATCAACAACAGGCTACAAATTATCAACTGCATCAAAGTGTATCTGTATCAATTTGTCAGGGAGAAAATGCGTGTAGCTTGGAAAAGCAACCTGGGAGAGGCCCTGGTGGGAAGCTAGCTATCCTGCGGCTGGCCGCGCAAAATTACGCAGCAGCGTGCGCACGGGAACTCGCGCGCTCAACGTCGACCGACAAGGCTGTCTCAAAGGTGAAACCATAAAGCAAAGCACCACGGGTACTTCATATTTTGCCTTCTTACTAATCTGCGATAACGAAGCAGCACTCGGTCCTGTCAGCTGCAGAAGTTCCCACGTTGTACTCTGCTACATAAACCCACACGTTGGACAACACCGTGAACGCTCTGCGAAACCATGGCGAGCAAAATGCTGTTGCTGTTGTGCCTGCTTATTTTCACAGTCGGTAAGAGACTCTTCCACTCATTTTTAAGTTAGTTGAAAGTAAGACACGTTAGAGGGTTTCATGACTCGCAATGCAAATCTGAACATGATTCTGATGCAACAAGTGTGAAAAGTGAAGTACCTTCCTGCATTATCACTCAGTTGTAATCGTTTTGGCGTAAAGCGATATAAAGTAGTAAGTAAATGTAGTGAGTGAGTAAATTCATAAGTAAATAAATTCTGAGGATTCACACGTTCTAACTTTGTGCTTGTTACAGATGCTGTAACAAGCACAAAGTAAAATCCTCAGAATTTATTTACTTATGAATTTATTCACTCAGTTGTAATCGTTTTGGCGTAAAGCGATATAAAGTAGTAAGTAAATGTAGTGAGTGAGTAAATTCATAAGTAAATAAATTCTGAGGATTCACACGTTCTAACTTTGTGCTTGTTACAGATGCTGAAGAAAAGTCTGGGCTGTACAGAAAGGTTTGTCGATTTCTTACAATTTACGCACTTGGAGAAATAACGGAACAGTGTCTTCATGCTGCTAGTCTTACGATTAACGCGTTAAATACGATTGGCAGACTCGCCTCCCTCTACCTTTAGAAGTTATCTCCGTTGAGCTTTGGCTGGTTTGAGCGATAAATCCTTGGAGCACCAGTTTTGCACAATTGGTGCAAGTCACGTGTAACTTACGAGAAAAAAGTATACTTCCCAGTTAAATCAGAGGTTGTGAAAAGTAAAATCACAAATAATTTCCTTTCCAGGACAAGTTTAAAGTTCTTGCGTTGTGCATGGAAAATCGCTGCACATTGCTGCTCATTTATGATAGTGGGGAGGTTAAGTACAGGCACAGACAGCCCTCAGGAACATGCAACATTTCTACATTTGCCTATTAACTAAATCAACTCAGTTAAAGCAGACTAACTACTCCTGCAAGATCTAGTCTGAAAACCATTTGTGTCACAGCGCCAGTCAGGGCTTGGTGGCCTTCTGTTCATGACACTTATGTTTCCCTGTGTGTGCGTGTGTGTGCGGGCGCGCGTGCGTGAGTGTAGCCTTCCTGTGGCGACATGAGTGCCATGCACGCGTGCCCGATGAACTTTGCCCCCGTGTGCGGAACGGACGGCAATACCTACCCCAACGAGTGCTCGCTCTGCTTCCAGAGACAGTGAGTAGGCCTACATCCGCGCCGATCCGATCGTGCCTTGGCCACGACGTTACGATGAAAATGTGCGAACTATCCACGCGATGTCCGCAATCATGCAGACTACTGGGCGACTCCCGCGACTTCGGAGAATTCGTTTAGTCACCTACAACGATTGTTGCAATATTGACTGTAATCAGTTATAGTTCACACGTCCTACGCATATTCATATAAATACATAAGAACGATGGCGGTTCACTCAGTATTTTTGCGCTTGATATAATTGGCTGGTGTGTTCAGTTAAAGTCTTCATTTAAGCCTGTCATGTATTTCACTCACTTTCACAGAAAATGATTGTCAGTTGAGTGCTTTTACTGCACTGAAATGCACTTTGAACTGTAACCCAAAACAGATTCTGTCAACCAAGCAACCAAAATGCAAAGAAAACACTCTGCATCCCAGTGCCACAAGCACTTTGCACAACACCCTGCGATAATTGTACTAAATTCTATCACATCAATACCAGTTTAATTTAAACGATGCGGAGTGAAGAAGTTTTGTGTTGAAACAGATTGCCTTTCCATCCTCCTTAGCGTGCAGCAATAAATGTCCTGTTTTTCTGTCTCCAGGACCACCAAAACTGACATCTTGATCACGAAGGACGACAGCTGCTGAATAGGGGTGGTGATATCATATCTTATGGGTAGAGTGATGTCACAAGCATGATGCCCCCATTAATTCCACAATGACATCATGTGAATTTCCCTAAAGCTGTACCTCTGAATAAACACTAATTCAACTGCAGACCAAAGGGATACTGGAAAGGTGTTTACTCAGCACACACACACACACACACACACACACACTCTATTACGCGCACTCACACTCTCACACACTCTCTCACACACACACACACACACACACACTCACACTCTCTCACACATGCACACTCTATTACACGCACACACACACTCACACTCTCACACACACACACTCTGTCTCTCACACACACACACACTCACACTCTATTACGCGCACTCACACTCTCACACACACTCTCTCACACACACACACACACTCACACTCTCTCACACACACACACACACTCTATTGCACACACACACACACTCACACTCACACACACACACTCTGTCTGTCACACAAACACACACTCTTACACACACACACACTCTATTACGTGCACACACACACTCACACTCTCTCACACACACACACACTCTTACACACACACACACACACTCTATTACATGCACACTCACACTCTCTCACACACACACACTCTTACACACACACACACACACACTCTATTACATGCACACTCACACTCTCTCACACACACACCCTGTCTCTCACAAACACACACACGATCACACACACATAGGATGTGTGGTTCCTTTCTTCACCTGATTTACAGAGGGTGGATGGGTGAAAGCAACACGTCGGAAACCTCATCCGACCAACTGTATTCACTTCAGATCAGTGAAACGATGAAGGAGGGAAGGTATGGCCTCAAAGACACCATGGTACAGAAATTACACTGGCCAGTGTTACACTGTCATACACCAAATCAGAGATTACAGGGCAGGGAGAGCCAGTGTTCTATGACACAGTGTACACTTCATGACCTTAAAAATCCTAACAACTGAGGTCTCACATTTAATGACTGTCTTTTATTTTTAAAATTGCTGGTATTTCCATCCTAGGAGTGCTTACACTACACATGTAGTCACAGGCTGTGGTCATAGGGAGTCACTCACTGTACGAGCCGCACCTAAAGACTCAGCTCAGGAGGTAAGAGCGGTTGTCTGGCAGTCGGAGGGTTGCCGGTTCAATCCCCACCCTGGGCGTGTCGAAGTGTCCCTGAGCAAGACACCTAACCCCTAAGTGCTCTGGTGAATGAGAGGCAACAATTGTAAAACGCGTTGGATAAAAGTGCTATATAAATACAGCCCATTTACCATTCCATTTACATGAGTTGCAGACGAGCTTAAGACTGGATTGGGAGAGCTGCGATTGAGTCTCTGACCGTCTGACATTGAATGGCCATCAGGCAGGTAGGCAGGTACGTTGGGGGCAGGTACGCAGGTACGATGAAGGCATGCTCGCATAGACTGGGGATTTTCTGAAGATCTTGAATAAAAATCCAGTAGTATCCTGCAGTAGGCATTACCTTATGTTGAGTTGGAGGAGGCTGCTCATATCTGGTTGACTTTGAGGAGGCTTAGATGGCAAGGACGTTTGACTGTGGCCTCCTACAGGCCAACGAGTGGTACAGATATGATGCTTTGAACGTTCCATCATCCCTGTGAGTACACGTGCCTACAGACCCAGGGGATGGAGGATGACACAAGAGGCAGGTTCTCCTTCAGACAGGTCAGTCTGTCAATCAGACTGGAAGTGACTTCTGGATTAGGGTTGGGGTTTCCTGTCCTGTTCATTAATCTACTCACTTCTGTGACGTGTGATTGTATTGTGAGGTTTGGGTCTGTGAGTACATTTTTTTCCACGCAGCATCGATTCAGGTTCTTCACCTTGATCAATCAAAGCAAAATACTTCTTCCCACTTTTCACACTCCAACCAAGGTGATGCTTCAGTTGCTACGAATTGCTTATGAATATCTTATTACGCACTAATGAAAACGCGCTAACGGCATTATCATATTTTTTTGGATAGCTGGCTTTCATTATTTCTGTCCCACAAATAAATTGCAATGAATACATGAAATGTACAGCGACAAATTATACATTCCTGGTAAAACCATCTCGTGTGCGCCAGGTTTGTCTCCCAATACGCGTCACCACAAGATGACGCTGTCGGTTACGAAGCTTCGCTCGATAGATTTGAATGTTGTGTTTCATTATTTTCCTTCCCCCCCGGAGTAACTTCACACAAGACACAAGAAACACGCTAAGCAATGTCGGACTGTTTGAAAGAAAAAGTTGGTGAGGTTTTACTACCAGGAGATATATTTTCATTTGAAAATACATCAGAAAAAGTCATATGTGGGCCCGGACTGCGACGAAACGGAGACGAAGTTCTTGTGTGCAAAAGCGGAATTTTGCGCCACAAACATCCAAACATGTACTGGGTTGACTCTCAACAAAAACGGGTAAGTAAGCTGGCTAACAATTCGTTCTATACTAATTAACAGTGCTTCCCGTGGAGCAAGTAAAAGTAAAATGTTTGGGTCAATGAATAGCTATTAATGGTACAAAGGTTAAAAAGTAAAAATGATGTGTCTAATAAGCTAGTTAACACAGTCATTACCACGTGGGTCAAATCATTTGGGGGCATCGCATAGCTAGTATAGTTGCTTTCGTGTTAGTTGGATCATTTTTAACGTTTATTATATTCTATTGTATTGTTTTTCTTCTCCCTCGACCAACAGTTGAGCATTTCCATTGCTTGTTATTCAGCCGAGCAGGAGAATTTAAACGCGCTTACGTTATATTTAACCGTTAGCTCGCTAGCTTGCTAAATGTTTAGCCCGGCAAACCGGGAGGTGCCGCGTGCGCCAATACAGCCGTTCCGCCGCTGTTCACTAGGCGTGACCCCAGCAAACACTGACAGACAGCGACTGAACTGCACGTCACCTCCGTGTTTCTGAGCGAGCCGGGCCGGGCGGCGGGCAAGCTGGTGTGTAGGAGAGGTTCTTTTAACCCCAGGAGGTCACTGTACGTTTAACAAACACGGTTCCTCCCTCTCTTTACCTCAGTATGTCCCGGTCAAAGGGGAGAGTGTCATCGGCATTGTCACCGCCAAGTCCGGTGATGTCTTCAAGGTGGACGTTGGAGGGAGCGAGCTGGCATCGCTGTCTTACCTGGCATTCGAGGGTGCCACCAAACGGAACCGGCCCAACGTACAGGTGAGTGGTGGTGTCGGTTCTGTGCAGTTTTATAATCATATGAGCTTCTGAACAATTTGGCCGACGCCTTTTCGGTGTCCTGTGCAATAGAAAATCTCACCAGTTCCAGATCAGAGCGCGCATTAATACGTGTTTATAAAATTACTGCAGAAACACTGTCTGCCTCGTCAATACTGTGTTAATATCGAGTTATGTTTTTAGTTGAGCTGGACTCTACATGAGTTGTGCGGTCTACTCTTTAGGTGCATGACAGATTTTTGCACCCTATTAGGAGTTATTGAATCTCATGGTGATCTTTTTATATAAAATACATGTGTTACCTGATTATTTCTTACACGTTTGTAAATCCTCACCATAATCTGTCAATATTGCTGTAGAGTAGAATTTTTGTCACTATTACTAAGTTAGTAACATAGTGCATCTGCAGACCAGCTGTGGAGTGGTGCTGGTGTGTTTGGACCGGCCGATAGCAGGCCACAGCCTCTGCTGGGTATTCTGCTGGGTGATATTGGGGTTGGTGCAGAACCGAGGTTAGTGCAGATGAGTGCTGTTGCTGTGGTAACGCAGGTGTGCGCTTGGCACAGGTGGGAGACCTGGTGTACGGCCAGTTCCTCATCGCCAATAAGGACATGGAGCCGGAGCTGGTGTGCATCGACAGCTGCGGCCGAGCCAACGGCATGGGCGTGTTCGGAGCGGGGGGGCTGCTCATCAAGGTGTCCCTCGGGCTGGTGCGCAGGTACATGCCTTTACCTCTACTGCCATCCTGCATGCGCTTACGCAGGTACATACCTTTACCTCTACTGCCATCCTGCATGCACTTACGCAGGTACATACCTTTACCTCTACTGCCATCCTGCATGCACTTACGCAGGTACATACCTTTACCTGTACCTGCATGCACTTACGCAGGTACGTGTGTTTACCTGCATGCGCTTACGCAGGTAAGTGTGTTTACCTGCATGCGCTTACGCAGGTAAGTGTGTTTACCTGCATGCGCTTACGCAGGTACATGCCTTTACCTCTACCGTAGTGCTGCATGCGCTTACGCAGGTAAGTGTGTTTACCTGCATGCACTTACGCAGGTACATGCCTTTACCTGTACCATAGTGCTGCATGCGCTTACGCAGGTACATGCCTTTACCTGTACCATAGTGCTGCATGCGCTTACGCAGGTAAGTGTGTTTACCTGCATGCGCTTACGCAGGTAAGTGTGTTTACCTGCATGCGCTTACGCAGGTACATGCCTTTACCTCTACCGTAGTGCTGCATGCGCTTACGCAGGTAAGTGTGTTTACCTGCATGCACTTACGCAGGTACATGCCTTTACCTGTACCATAGTGCTGCATGCGCTTACGCAGGTACATGCCTTTACCTCTACCGTAGTGCTGCATGCGCTTACGCAGGTAAGTGTGTTTACCTGCATGCGCTTACGCAGGTACATGCCTTTACCTGTACCATAGTGCTGCATGTGCTTACGCAGGTACATGCCTTTACCTCTACTGTAGTGCTGCATGCGCTTACGCAGGTAAGTGTGTTTACCTGCATGCGCTTACGCAGGTACATGCCTTTACCTCTACCGTAGTGCTGCATGCGCTTACGCAGGTAAGTGTGTTTACCTGCATGCGCTTACGCAGGTACATGCCTTTACCTCTACCGTAGTGCTGCATGCGCTTACGCAGGTGTTTGTCTTTACCCTTACCTGCATGCAGTATGCATGTGTGCTACTGGCTGTGGCTCTTATTACTTGTATGCATTTATATTTATTATTATATCATGGGACTGGCTGGCATGGTTTCTGGTAAAATGAAGGTCAAATGAAAAACAAATAATTGTTTTAGTGTTTGCACTTTAGCTGTTGTTAGCCTGGTCTATATCCCTGTAGATATAATTTGTGTGGATGTACTTACGTACTGTCGCATGGTAGGCTACTCTGTAAGAGTGTCTGAAAAATCAACTTAAAGTTTTTTAGTGGATCCTTATCAAGTGCACCTGCACAGCAGACACAAATGTTCGTCAAAGGACCAGGTTCGTATGTTATTTCAAGTCCTCAGTTTCACGACCAGCAGTTACATAAACTTACAGGGGAACCTGAGGTTTTGTAAGGCGTGTAAGAGGAGTTGACCAAAACGGTCTAATTCCAGCTCTTGGCTGAAAAAAACTAAACTTAACTAAAAAATAAATTAAAAATATCTGGGTTAGGACACCCCGGATAACTTAAGCCCGCGTCTGCAAATTTTAAGGGTCGGTACCATATTCAATTTACGAATCCAAAAGTCCTCATCGACCATAATAGGCATTTTCACTTCATCAGTTGAAAGTCAATCAGCCCAGCCCTGGCATGGACCCCCTAGTGGTGAATGTGCGTCAGTGTGGAGCGGCTCACCGGGGGGGTGTTTCACGAAGCAGGATTACTGAGTTAGCTGGATAACTGCGCTGAGTAAAACACGGAACTGCTCTCTTTTTAAAATTTTTTTTTTTTTTTACCTCAGTCCATGTTCCAGGTTTGGGAGGGTTTGGGGTTTTACCCGATGCAGGTGCCCCTGCTCTGTGGAGCGGGGCCCGTGCTGACGGTCGTGTGCTGCTGTGTGTGATCGTGTGCTGACTGGCGCCCCCTGCAGGCTGCTGGCCCAGCAGAGCGCGCTGGTGAAGGAGCTGGAGCAGGTGTTCCCGTTCGAGATGGTGGTGGGTCTGAACGGGAGGGTGTGGGTGAAGGCGCAGAGCATGCAGCGCGTGCAGGTGCTCGCCAGCCTGCTGGAGAGCTGCGAGAACATGACTCCGCAGCAGCGCCACGCCCTGTTCCGCCGGGCGGCCAACGGCGCCTCCTGATGGCCCGCGCCTGCCGCTGCGCCCCGCCCCACCCGCTAACCCCCCCACCTGCTGCGCCCCACCGCGCCGCGGTTTGGGTGGGCGTCCGCGCTGGGAGACGACTGGACTGGAGGTCACCGTGGCGATGATGTCAGAGGAGCTCCCTGCTAACGCCTGGCAAGCGTTTTAACAACACTGCAACTGGACCTTTCCACCTGCTGCCTACGTTTGATGCTAACCCCCCCTCCATTTTGACAGTGGTGCCACCTGTCACTGCCAGTCACTGCCATTAATGCACCTCTCCCATTTTGCTTCCCTCCCACGTGATTGGACAAATGGGGAAGTGATGCGCTTTCACAGCAGCCAATGAAATGTCCAGAATGGAGTTGGGTGAAAAATGCTTCACTGACTTTCCTTCAGTTATTCGGCAAATGGAGCATGCTAATTTTGTTCATCTTGGGAGGGACTTTTATATTCAATGTATGTCAAGCACCCAAGAGAACTAGAGGAGGAGGGGGAAAAAAATGGTTTTGAGAGAAAGATCTAATGTCAAATATGTAACTTGATATTTTGATGGAATGCTATATTTTGATTTGTCTCATGGACGTAACTTGCAAAACGGTTGTTTCTATGAGTTGTGAAGTGTTTTCACTTAAATGTTTTCATGGTTTACCCTTGGCAGCTCTGCATGGGTTGCATATGAATATTTTTTTGTAAATAAATTAATTCATGAACACATTTCAACTTGTTACAGTCATTTGTAAATCACTCTCAACTAGGCAGACACAAGTATAGCATTTTAAGCAATCTATATGTTCAGTTATAAATATATTTTTCTTTCATCCCATGAATGTTACCACATAACTACATGACTCTTAACTTGTGGGTAGAAACGGTCAACTGGAGAAGCTGCATTTTAAGTGAACAGTTCTTCGCCAGGTTTCACAGCTTTATAGAATATTTCTGAAGAAAAATAACAAAAGGACAACTGTCATCCTGTCGAACTAAGTACCGTTACTGCATTATTATAATAGTTGTGCTGTTAGTAACGCGCGCTGTTAGCGCGTTTTGTTGTTAGCATGCTAACGACTGGAGTAGAAACGGAACATATTCCTGTTAAAGCTGGTTATGCACATCGTGGTGTTGTGTTTGTTTGCTTCTCTCTTGATCCCACTGATCAGTGGATTTACTGAATGTGATCTCTAGTTCCCCAGAGCCCTGGGCAACGGTGTGCTCTTATAATTACTCCGTCTTGTACTGCGGCTGTAGAAAAGTAGTTCCACATCCCAACCTTTCTCTGCTTAGTAAGTTTTATATCCAGTCAAAACTAGATATAAATATTACAGTGATTTCATAACGAAGACACGGTAATCCGTAAGCACTGAAACTACATTCAAAACACACAATGCAAAAAAAACGGTCAGACCAACGTAAGGATGTTACATCATAGGTTTTTCCACAGGGTTCAGTGGTGGATGAGGATTTTAATAAATATGGATGAAACTCAAATGAGTGAAATCTAATTGATTATGAATAATGACGAAGAATAATGTTTCAATTTCAGAAGGTTGCATGTATGTCAGGTATTAAGAGAACAAGACCTTCAGGTGACGCTGCCACCTGGTGCTGAATTCCAGTATTGCAGTTTCCTTCATTCCTTGAACCAAAATTTTCCCTTATTTTCTGTGCAGGGTCAGTTTAAGCTGCTTGTAAATTCTTATTTGAATACACATCAGTATCCTAGATGGGGCTGCACGATTCCAACGTCGAGATTAAACAATAGTTAAAATTATATTTTGCTTTGGCCACCGAGGGGGTGGATTAAAATTCCAGTCTTTGTGTGTAATGATAAACCAAATGTTTCTCCCTTTTACTGGACGAGTTTTGCCTTTTGTATTTAGTTTTTTTTATTTTTTATTTTTTTTAGAGAGGTTCAGCTGTCAGGAAAACGCTCTACAGATGAACAGACTTACTGTCTGCGGCTGGCACGCTAATCTCAGAGATTTAGTTTTCCTAGACGCAGGGCCCTGGGAAACGTCATTCCGATCCCCGTTTTGGTCGGGAGTCAAACCGCACATCCACCATGGCAACGGGAGAGGCGGAAAATTACGCGCGTGACAGTTTCAGCGTATCGGTAGGAGAATCTGGCGCGGAGGGTTTGCGCCATTTACCACGGACACAAAGAAGTGCATCGTAACTGCGGCGCAAAAAAACTGCTTACGTACGCTGGGGTTTTGACTCCCAACAACGTCAAAAGCAGACCCGGGCCAAAAGGGATCCGCGCGCCAGTCCCAGGCAACGTGTCAGCGGTTTCTGCCATTATTAGAGTGCCAGAGCAAAGCGGCTAATTTTTTTTATCGGCAGCTGAACATAGGTTGAGTTTAAAGAACAGTATGCGACAGAAGGAGATTCGATGTCTCATAAATGACGCAGTATGATGTTCTGCGCTGCAGGTCCGATTTGTTTAAAAAAACAACAACATTTCGGTTAAAAAAAAAAAAAGTGCTACTGCAACTCCTTACTTCCCAGGGGAAAGAATTCAGACGTTTCCGGGCTCTGATAAGAGCAGAGTTTGTTTTGCTGAATGTGGAATTTCAGAGGCCTCTAGTTATTGATGGGAGTGCTCTGGGGTTGTTCGATTTTTATGACCAGTTTCTCCAGAACGCAAGAAACATTGAACATTGTTCCTTTTATAAAGAGTTGTGTTGACAGACTTAACGTGTGGGTGTGTTCAAGTATTACATTATCATTTAACCATTTAAAAACGCCTTTTGTTTGAGTGACTTACACACATTTTTTAACAATATATTCATGCAGCTGAATATTTTATTGAAACGGTTCAGGTGAAATACCTTTCCTCAGTGATGCAAAGGCTGTGCCCCATCTGGGAATCAAACTGGCATTCTCTGGGTTATTATATATAAAACACTGGGAGCCGAGCTGTGTCTCTGGTTCCTCCGTTCTCTTAAATGATACGAGGACTTGTCCCATTTGCATCGACACTTCAGAAGGCGCTTTTGCATGTGCAGAATACGTGGCTTCTGCATGTAAATCCAGGTTAAATAATTATGCCGGGAGTACGACCACATGTACCAAATTGTACTTTTTTTTTGGTGGGGGGGGTGGTGGAGTGGTGGAGTTCCCCTCTAGTCGCGTGTGGTTGTTCTCTCCTTGGCAAACTGCAGCACTGCAGGAGACAGCCCGCCCCCCCCAGTACTGCCCCCTCCACCTCCTATTGTCTGCTCCAAGTCACACACAGACCCACACACGCATATGCACACACTCTCACATACTCACGCATACACACACACTCAGACCCACACACCCTCACATACTCACGCATACACACACACTCAGACCCACACAGGCATATGCACACACCCTCACATACTCACGCATACACACACACTCAGGCACACACACGCATATGCACACACCCTCACATACTCACGCATACACACACACTCAGGCACACACACGCATATGCACACACCCTCACATACTCACGCATACACACACACTCAGGCACACACACGCATATGCACTCACCCTCACATACTCACGCATACACACACACTCAGGCGCTCACACACACACACATGCACTCTCTCACGCACACTCAGGCACACACACACGCACTCTCTCTCACACACACACTCAGGCGCACACACACACACACAAACTCTCTTCCTCTCTGACACACAGAACACATACAGACACACTCAGAACACACTCAGGCGCACACACACACACAAACTCTCTTCCTCTCTGACACACAGAACACACTCAGGCACACACACACACACACACACGCAGGGTCTCGCTGCAGGATGATCCTCTGCAGGTCACTGTGGATCAGGTTTCAGAGTGTCTCAGCTTGTCAAGGCGGTTGCCGTGGCGCAGACTGGGTCACCTGTAAGTGATCTGTCACAGGGTGGAAATCAGACCTTTTAGAGTCCTTGTAAAAAAGTAAAAAAATAAAAATAAAAAAAAGATAAAAGTCTTCCTGCACATCGCTGGGAGTTTCCAGCGGAGTGGCCCCCGGCCTGCGTTTCTGGGCATGGCAGATTCACACCCAGGAGGCCCGAGGTAATGCTCTCCCTCCCTCTCATATGGAAATTCTGTGTGCAAATTGGGTGTTACCTAGGCGACAGCAGAGTGGTCAATGGGGAGTGGTTTGAAACTGTCTGTCGTCAACAGTTGAAGAAAATGGACGTTTCTTCTAAAACTGTTGGCAGGAATATTACTTATATTTTTTAAAAGCTGAGGAAACTTCTTGATTGCATATTATCCACGGTCTGCTCTTGATGTACATGGACAAATAGAGCACTAGACTTGGGCAGTTGACTGAAAGTAGTGTAGTTCCAGAATTTGTTTTCATAGCTGCGATTCCTGCCCAACACCTGCTCAACTGGAGGAGGGCGTTACGGTTCCTGCCCTGAAGCACTGAAACAGCTGTGAGTGTGTGTGTGACAGAACGAGAGAGAGAGTGTGTGTGTGTGTGTGACAGAACGAGAGAGAGAGAGTGTGTGTGTGTGTGTGTGTGTGTGACCGAGAAAGAGAGAGAGAGTGTGTGTGAGAGACAGAAAAAGTGTGTGTGTGTGTGTGTGTGTGTGTGTCTCTCCCTTGTTTGCGTGAGAGGGAATGTGTTCTTGTGCGTTTCTGTGCTAAAGTCACATCAAATGCACTGGATAAATCTTTGCACTGCAATGGAAAGCACGTTTACACACACACACACACACACACACACACATTTACACACATGCAAACTGAGCCACACCAGCTTACTCTGCTGTAATTGCCTCTTGAGTTCTGTGCGTCAGCTCAGGACAGGAAGCTGGCGGGCAGGTTCGCTTGGTGCCAGAGGAGTGATTTGTCATTGAGTCATGGTAGACTCGAGACCGCGAGGCCCCAGCTGAGCTCGTTAAATAATCCTGGCAGGCAGGCGTGTCTGGCGCCCCCGGTGGTGGGAGGTATTTATGGTGGCTATGAATGGGCCATTTCAAATTCGGGTGGGACTGGCGATGCCAAATCAGTTGCGTGAGAATGTGAGACTCGCTCTAATGAACAGATTATCGGCTGTGAATCAGCACGAGGTTGGCATAAGGGCGTTACCGACAGAGTAGTAGGAAATGACGATATTTGTTCATTATTTTATAATGAATGTTTGGCCGGTATTTTTATTTTTAAAACAGAATCGGGGCCCCTGAAGGGATGTGTGGAGAACTCTGGTCCACTTTGAACAGCAGCCTGCAGGACGTCACAGGAGTGACCTGTTGACTTGGTTGGAAAATATGTGGACAGTTGCACAATCTGAACGCGATAGTGTTGCGCAAACTCTGCACTGTACTGCAAAGCATGTGCTTGTGTTGCTGAAGCTCGGTTCGGTTACCCAGGAAAGCAACAACATGCAGAGGATTTAATTTATGATTCAGCCACTTATCAGGTATACTCTTACAGAGAGCCACCAATACAGTCAGGTCATGGTCCTCAGTCTGGGCCCCACCTGCCAATCAAACATAGAACCTTGCGGTCACAAACCCCGTTCCCTAGCGACTGTACCACACTGCTGCCCCATTGGTCAGTTCACGAGCGACTGTACAACGTGACATGAAAATCGGTGTGCTCGAAAATCAGGGTGTGTTCTGAGGAAACGGAATGCTTCAGTCCTGAAGTACGATAATCATTCCGTTTAATGTAATGCTGCTCTCAGACTCCGGTTTGGTCCTTAGATGGATTTAAATGTCATAAGCCGACCTCGTTTACGGTTGTCGGAGAGACCGCCTGGTCCTGTGCCTGGTCCTGGTCCTGTGCCTGGTCCTGGTCCTGTGCCTGGTCCCGGTCCCGGTCCCGGTCCCGGTCCTGGTCCCGTGCGCCTCGGTGGCTGTGTACACTCGGTGATCCAGGCTTTCTCAGTCCCAGGGCCGCGGCAGAATCTGTCCGCGCCGAGCCAAGGAAAACAGCCGAAACTTGGACGGGAATTAGCTTCAGTTTAACGGCTTTCAGCGGGAAAACCGCCAGCCCTGCCGCCTCTGGGAAGACCTCTGCCTGTGAATTCACTCCGCACACACAAATGTTTATTCAGCTTTTAAAAACGCTCCCTTTACCCACGCACAACAAAGACTTCTCCTTATATGGACATTTGATATACCGCCGATCTGGATTCAGGATTTTTTTTTTGTGTGTGCGACAACGAAAGGCGGTTCTGTTTTGAGCATTTACCTGGACATACTGTTAGTATCGAGGCATGATACTGGTCGCTAGAAATATACATTATAGTGTAATTTGTATAGGTTAACATATAGAAATATTGGAAAAATATACCAATTATTCACACTTGTGTTTAGTGAAATGTTTTAAATTTAAAAAATATATATTAAATAAAAAAATTACATTGGCATATTTGTCTCCATATTTTTGAAAATATTATTAATAGTGTATCTTTTTTTCTCCAGCTTATGGTGGCCTATGTTCATTTTGTTTGGGCACTAGTAAGCTCTCCTACATTATAAGTCTGACATTAGGAAGTGTCTAAAAATGGCATATTCAAAAGAACCATGAATCGTTCACTGTTCAGACAGTTTGTTCAGACATACCAAGCTTTCTAAAGTCTATTTAAGTGGTGACTGCCAAGTCAACATAATTATAGAAACTTAAAAACCATTTGCTGAATTGTCACTACATTTGAATGTTTAATATTAAATTAAATAAAACTGATAACGTTTGTGAAATTGAATTTAGGAATCTGGTGACTAAGAGATAGCTTCCAAAAAAAAGTTGCACTTAACATATAAAAAATTTTGCTTTTTGTTGTTTTTTTTGAAGTGTCATTGATGAACCCAGACTTTATGGGTTACAAAATTTAGAACCTGAAGCACAAACCAGTACTGGCTAAAATCTGAAGCCCCTGCCTGCTAGAGTGAGTGTTTCTGGAGTTTCAGGAAGACCTGTGACCTTTGACCTGACCCTCCAGCTCCACTCAACAGCAGCTGACACTGATATCAGGCTCTTCTGACTGTGTGTGTGTCTCCAGGTGTGTTTGACATCGGCTAATGGGAGAGTCGGGTTTCTATGACATCACAATGGGTGGACTGCATTCCGCCATCAGTCAGCGATGTGTTCTGAGCAGGCTCCAACGCAGCAGAGCAAACCGGCTGGTTCAGAACGGCAGCTTGGCCAGTCACTGGCACCGCATCATAGCCCCGCCCATTTTCCTTCTCATGGCACCTTCCTCTCTTTCACATTAGCTGGGGTTAACTCTTCCTCCCTCTCTCTTGCTGTCTCTCTCCCTATCTTCCTCTCTCCCTCTTGCTCTCTCTCTCTTCCTCTCTCTTTCTTCTTCTCCCTATCTTCCTCCTTATCTTTCTCTCTCCCTTTTGCTCTCTCTCTATCTTCCTCTCTCTCACTCACTTCTGTCCTCCACGGCCTTCAGTTTACATGTCCTCTAATCCACACACAGATGTCTGAGCAGCGCCCCCCCCCCCCCCCCCCATAATGAATAAGCCGCTGGCGGGTGGTCTCTCGCGGCTCTGAGTCCCGCGGTGGTGCTGGCGTACCGCGGGGGCCTGGAACTCATTACGGTTATCAGAGTCAGGCGGGACAGCTGAGCCGTGTTTACACGTCCCTCTGACACGCCACCCGTCCCGCTTCCTGACCGCGCGCACGTCCCTCTGACACGCCACACGTCCCTCTGACACGCCACACGCCCCTCTGACACGCCACACGCCCCTCTGACACGCCGCCCGTCCCGCTTCCTGACCGCGCGCCCGTCCCGCTTCCTGACCGCGCGCCCGTGTGCCGGCGCTCGCCGCTAAGCTCCAGAGACTGCACGCCGGCCGGGTCCGATTGTAACATCACCCGGGGAGCGTCTGGGTCGCATTCTGGCGGCGTCGGGTCTGAGCGCGTCTCTTCTTGTGGTCTGTGGTTTTTCCGACTGACGGCATCCCATAATAAGCGTGAGGGAGTCCCCGGACACCCGGTTGCCGGGCTGGTCGTCAGGGTTGGACGGAACACCGAGCGCAGCAGCCAGGGGAAATGCGATCTCCATCTAAACGCACAGAGCGGAATACGCACGGGCTAAACGTCCAGCGTGAGCAACCGACCCGGGAGCAGCGGCTCAGGCCCCGCCATCCGTCTGGGGGGGGGGGGGGGAGAGCAGGGGGGCGAGGGGGGGGATTCATGCGTTCAGCTCATGATATTCGGCGCTCGCTAGCCTCCCCCCATCCAGATCTGCGATTGCTGCCACCCAATCCAGGTCCACAGTTGCAACCCCCCTCCCCCCATACCCTTCCTGCTAAGAGATGCCCCCCCCCCCACCCCACAGTTCCTCTGGGTCAGCCCCCCCATTCACACTGATGACCCCACCCTTAGATCCCCTGCGTTCAGCGGACGCCGTTGCACTAGTAGCCTAGCGCAGCATAGCGTAGCGTAGCATAGCGTAGCCGCTCTCTCCAGGACCACCACAACCAGGACCTAAAACGCTTCCTTTCGCCAAAGAATATCAGTCTGGCTGAACAAGCACTTCATTCAGCTCATTGACCTGTTCAAACAGCCTGCCCCCCCGTCCCTGACCCCCCCCCCCCCCCACGTGTCTGGACAGCTGTGTGCCGCCCGTTCCCGGGACAATGACCTCATATGCTCCAGCAGAACCCGTGTGTGTGCGTGAGAGAGAGAGAGAGGAGTGTGTGTGTGATAGAGAGAGAGAGGACTGTGTCAGTCAGTGATGGTTCACACACACAAATTAATTTACTACAAACTACAAATGGAATGTAACATTTTAGACTTCGGCCTCCTGTTCCTGGCCAGCCAATCAGATACATCCCCGTGGGGGTTCGACCAGCCAATGAGATACATCCCCGTGGGGCCTGCCACTCCAAGTTTGACAAAGTGGGGTTTTGCATGAAAACAAATTTACCCAGTGAGATGCAGGCAGATATGGAGTAAAAACTGTAATGGGGGGGCGGGGGGGGGGGCAGTACAGTCGTGCCCTTGTGCAAAAGCGCCGAACCAGAACCGCAGAAGATAGCATCTCGCCGTACCGCCGGACTGCATGTAAACACACGCTGCGGTGGACCAGAGGAGCTGCGGAGTAAAAGGGCCTCTGTGGAAAGGGCGGGGCGGGGGGGGGGGGGCGAGGGGCAGTGAGAGACAGGGAGAAAAATACCTGCTCCTGTCCCCTTCAGCAGTGTCCCAGCTAGCAAGGGAGGGGAAGAAAGTACTGCGTTGGAAATTTTGCGTGCCTGATTCTGTTAGACAATGTTCAACAACATTGTAAAAAATGAATGGTGTGATGTCTCGGCAATGATTCAAAAACCCAAGACCTAATGTTCTGGAGGTGCTGGCAACATTATAACCGAACTTTAGTGCAAATTTGGTTAATTTTGAAATCGAGGATTTTTTGCAGATTAAGATTATAATCACTCATAACTCTGTTAGCTTTAGTTTTGGGGTGATGGAAACATGTATGTAATGGGGAGAGGCTCCGTGGTGCAAAGAGACGCTGCAGTTTTGCACATCAGTCAGAACTTTAATGAGCACCAGAGATCTTCATCTGATGCTGACCACAGTGAATGTGTGCAACACACCAACAGATCACCCAGGCGGCAGGAGATGGGGCAACGCACCATTTTAAAATGAAATCAGAAAAAAAAAGAGTTTTCACAAAAATAAAAACACAGCATTTTATATTACTTATATTTATATATAAATCAGTTCAAGTTTCTTATTTTTCCATATGCTGTGGACCCAAAGCACAGGCTTACAAGCTTGAGACGATGAGAAAATAACAAAAATACTTTTAAAAAATTTCTGGAAATTATCAAGCCTCTCATTTACACAAGCATCCCCGAAACAGCACACAGCAACTCAAGTTTGATTTGGCTCTGGTTAATCTCAGTCTGTCGTGGCAGAAATCCGGTATCCCAGCATGCATCAGTGTCCAGCAGCTTGTGTCCCCCCTTAAGTTTAATACAGTGGGACCCCTGACACAAATTATAACCAAACCCTACACTGCCAGACAGACCGAAATCCCACAACACAGCTTAGTTTGCATTCTCTCTCGTCCTTCTGCGTCACCAGACTGAAGCAGAAGGACCAATGAGATCTTTCACTCACAAGTAAACAGCCAATCAGTGACATTCAGTGTCCCCCGTCTGGCTCTGCTGCAGCAGGGTGACCTGAAGGCCTGCGCAGGTGAGCTGAGCTCCAGAGGACAGCAGGTTTTTTTGGAGAAGGGGCGTGTCTTTGGGAGCGGTGTGCCTGAGTGAGAGGGGGTTTCAGATCTTTGGGTCGGCCATCTTGGCAGGAAGTGTTCTGTACAGCGAGTGAGCATGAGGCTGCAATCCCACCGCGTGACAGACGGTAACATCAGGTTCGTAAAAAGATTGTAAAAAATAAAAAAAGGTGTTTTGGCTGCTGTACAAACACAGTAAAACAGACGCAGGGCTGGTTTATCTTCCGTGATTCAGGCCGGTGTGGCTGTGACCAGACTTTAAATAAAAGGACAATCCGTACAAGTATTTCTCCAGCAACGCAATAACCTCCTTTAAACTGCGGGTGCAGAGGGCGCTATAAAAAGACAGAAGGAACCCCAGACGGCCGCTGCGTTTCGGCGAGCTCCCCGCTGCAGAGGACGCTGCCGCGCAGCGCCGGTCTGGACACACGTCCGTTTCAGACCCGCGGCTTTACAAAGGACAAAATCTTCCAGTAACAGCAACATGTTCACATTTGGAAAAAAAAAAATAAAATAACGATGAAGTCCTCTGGCTTATCCAAATGCTTTGTTCAGCCAGTCCCATGACAGGTTCTCCACTCGCTGACAGCAACAGACCCCCAAGGCACGTTTCGCCCACAGGAACACACATTTAATATTTTTTAAAACTTTAAAACGCATACAATTCACCGTCGGCTGTGCAATCGCTGTCGAGAGGCCGCTGGATCGTCCCGCCCGCCCCGGGACCCACAGCAGCCGTTGCAGGTTTGGTTTTGGCATTCATGATTTTAAAAAATTTACATTTTTAATTTTTTTAAATTAATTTTTAAAAAATAAAATGAGGAAGAAACAGTAAGGTGATGAAAGCCCTGGTCTCGCGGCGGGGGGAGGCTACCTCTCGGGCCGGCCCACGTCCGCGGCGGGGGAGGCTACCTCTCGGGCCGGCCCACGTCCACGGTTATTTTGGTGAAGAGCTGCTCCTTCTCTACGTTCACCACTTCGTATTTCAGCGAGTTTATGCCGTCGCGGTCCATGGTCTGCCGGGTGTGCGCGATGCGGTTAAACCTGCAGGGGGAGCAGTGGAGCAGGGCGTCAGAGCCGACGTGCGGGGGGGGGGGGGGTTAGGGTTAGGGTTAGGGTTGCCGTACCTCTGCGGGTTGGGTTAGGGTTAGGGTTGCCGTACCTCTGCGGGTTGGGTTAGGGTTAGGGTTGGGTTAGGGTTGCCGTACCTCTGCGGGTTGGGTTAGGGTTAGGGTTGCCGTACCTCTGCGGGTTGGGTTAGGGTTAGGGTTGCCGTACCTCTGCGGGTTGGGTTAGGGTTAGGGTTA
Organism: Anguilla pacifica; assembly: GCA_039654925.1. Lineage (NCBI taxonomy): Eukaryota > Metazoa > Chordata > Actinopteri > Anguilliformes > Anguillidae > Anguilla > Anguilla pacifica. The sequence continues at coordinate 68,491,532 of CM077288.1, forward strand.
GGGTTAGGGTTAGGGGTGCCTTACCTCTGCGGGTTGGGTTAGGGTTAGGGTTGCCGTACCTCTGCGGGTTGGGTTAGGGTTAGGGTTAGGGTTGGGTTAGGGTTAGGGTTGCCGTACCTCTGCGGGTTGGGTTAGGGTTAGGGTTAGGGTTAGGGTTGCCGTACCTCTGCGGGTTGGGTTAGGGTTAGGGTTAGGGTTGCCGTACCTCTGCGGGTTGGGTTAGGGTTAGGGTTAGGGTTAGGGTTGCCGTACCTCTGCGGGTTGGGTTAGGGTTAGGGTTAGGGTTAGGGTTGCCGTACCTCTGCGGGTTGGGTTAGGGTTAGGGTTAGGGTTGCCGTACCTCTGCGGGTTGGGTTAGGGTTAGGGTTAGGGTTAGGGTTGCCGTACCTCTGCGGGTTGGGTTAGGGTTAGGGTTAGGGTTAGGGTTAGGGTTGCCGTACCTCTGCGGGTTGGGTTAGGGTTAGGGTTAGGGTTGCCGTACCTCTGCGGGTTGGGGTTGGGTTAGGGTTAGGGTTAGGGTTAGGGTTGCCGTACCTCTGCGGGTTGGCCTCGTTCTTGGCGTCCCGGTTGTGCCGGATCATTCTGCACTTCCCGATCTCGGCGCTCGGCCGCGAGATAGACATGCCCCTGGCGCTCAGCCTGCGGAGAGAGAGGGACCGGGAGCCGTGAGCCCCACAGGAAGCACCCTAAACACACACACGCGTCCCACAGGAAGCACCCTAAACACACACACGCGTCCCACAGGAAACACCCTAAACACACACACACGTCCCACGGGAAACACTCTAAACACACGTCCCACAGGAAACACCCTAAACACACGTCCCACAGGAAACACCCTAAACACACGTCCCACAGGAAACACCCTAAACACACGTCCCACAGGAAACACCCTAAACACACACACACGTCCCACAGGAAGCACCCTAAACACACACACACGTCCCACAGGAAGCACCCTAAACACACACACGACCCACAGGAAACACCCTAAACACACACACGCGTCCCACGGGAAACGCCCTAAACACACACACGCGTCCCACAGGAAGCACCCCAAACACACACACACGTCCCACAGGAAACACACACACGCGTCCCACGGGAAACACCCTAAACACACACACACGACCCACAGGAAACACCCTAAACACACACACACGTCCCACGGGAAACACTGTAAACACACACACACGTCCCACGGGAAACGCCCTAAACACACACACGCGTCCCACAGGAAGCACCCCAAACACACACACGTCCCACAGGAAACACTCTAAACACACGTCCCACAGGAAACACCCTAAACACACACACACGTCCCACAGGAAACACCCTAAACACACACACACGTCCCACAGGAAACACCCTAAACACACACACACGTCCCACAGGAAGCACCCTAAACACACACACGCGTCCCACAGGAAACACTCTAAACACACACACACGTCCCACAGGAAACACCCTAAACACACACACACGACCCACGGGAAACACTGTAAACACACACACACGTCCCATAGGAAATGTCCTAAACACACACACACGTCCCAGAGGAAACACCCTAAACACACACACGTCCCAGAGGACTGATCACCCCACTGATCACTCCACACACACGAGAGCAGCTCCAGGGTTCACGCTGCCAGGACAGCTGCAGTGACAGTGGCTGAATGACAGCGGCATTGTTACAAACACTTTAACAACAGAAGTGTGAACACATTCTTGCTCATGTGTAAATATATACATATACAGCATTATTCTACTCATTCATAACTCAAAAGGAAATGGAGCGACTGTCCAGCCTGGTCCAGTGAAACAGGGCCTCTCACAGATACAGACGCAGACTCTGAGGGAGTCTGTGGAAGGTTCTGGAAGGTATTTGTTTAAACAAATGCAGAGATGGAAAACGCCAGGCTCTCCCTTCCTTCCTACCGCAGCCACACTCAGCGCTCCACGGCACAGTCCTTCTCCCGCAGGAGGAAACCAACGCTCTTACGAAACGCTGTGTGGCTTCACACGAAATGAGAGGATGGTGAGAGTAGAGTAGAGTTTTACCTGCGCAGTGCTGGTCAGGTGTGCACAGGTGTGAACCCCAGTTTTACCTGCACAGTGCTGGCCAGGTGTGAACCCCAGTTTTACCTGCGCAGTGCTGGTCAGGTGTGAACCCTAGTTTTACCTGCACAGTGCTGGTGTGTGCAGGTGTGAACTCTCTCACCTGTTGAAGATGTCATCGTCCTCCCCGCCCCAGCCCCAGTAGTTGTTGGGGAAGCCGTTGATTTTCAGGTACTGCTCCTTGGACATAGAGGAAACCCCCCCGAAATACTGCAGGTAGGGCAGCCTGTAAAGCAGAAGACCCCCCCAGATTAAAAACAGAACGTCAGGCCTGTACCTTAGTACTGCAAGACTCTCTGCCTGTACTGTGTGAGCTGGTGAGCTGTCCCACACAGTAACCACTCTGTGCCCCTGTCCTCAAAAAATGAGCCCAGGTCCGTACCCGTTTATTACCTGACAATGGATTTGTCGCCTTTTTAAAATGAATACAAACCCCCAGGGATTTAACAGCAGTTGGAAATTTGATACGAAGGAGAAGAAACAGCAGGGCACAGAAAGGCAGGAGACTGACGGCGTAAACAGGAAAACCAAACCCCCAGAAGAACAGCTTCGTCTCGCAAAAACTCTGCTTCTGAACGGCGAGCAGGAAACGGCTAACGTGCAGACGCGTTCAGAAGCGCCGGGCGCACGCTCACATCCTGCAGGCGCGTTCAGAAGCACCGGCGCACGCTCACATCCTGCCCGCGCGTCCAGAAGCACCGGGCGCACGCTCACATCCTGCCCGCGCGTTCAGAAGCACCGGGCGCACGCTCACATCCTGCCCGCGCGTTCAGAAGCACCGGGCGCACGCTCACATCCTGCCCGCGCGTCCAGAAGCGCCGGGCGCACGCTCACATCCTGCCCGCGCGTTCAGAAGCACCGGGCGCATGCTCACATCCTGCCCGTGCGTTCAGAAGCACCGGCGCACACTCACATCCTGCCCGCGCGTCCAGAAGCACCGGGCGCACGCTCACATCCTGCCCGCGCGTCCAGAAGCACCGGGCGCACGCTCACATCCTGCCCGCGCGTTCAGAAGCACCGGGCGCACGCTCACATCCTGCCCGCGCGTTCAGAAGCACCGGGCGCACGCTCACATCCTGCCCGCGCGTCCAGAAGCACCGGGCGCACGCTCACATCCTGCCCGCGCGTCCAGAAGCACCGGGCGCACGCTCACATCCTGCCCGCGCGAGACCCTGCAGGCGCACGCTCACATCCTGCCCGCGCGTTCAGAAGCACCGGGCGCACGCTCACATCCTGCCCGTGCGAGACCCTGCAGGCGCGAGGGCTGACACACGAGCACTGACCCGAGGTCAGCTTCCCCAGGTCACATCCTAACCTGATCCCTCAGGAGGTAAACGGCCGAACTGAGCCCAGATCAGGGCCTGTCCTCATACACTCGCTGGGAGCTGGGGTGCACATATAGCAGGGGTGCACAACAAGGGCCAATCCATTTCAGGATTTTGTGCCAACGCTTATTTAACCAGCGCAATCATATCTTGTTATCTTGATGTGCGTATAAGCACCAGCTACAGCCGCAGACTGCAAGTGTATCCCAGAGATTTCATTGTGCTGAAGTACAGGAATAAAGTGGTGTCTATATCTATGGCAATATATAGATATACTATATCTATGGTAATCGGTTGGAACAAAAACCAGCACGCAGATCGGCCCTCCATTCTTTATGAATACAAACTCTGGCACTATATTCAGATGCTTTATTAATACAGACTCTGGCACTGTATTCATAAAGATGCTTTATGAATACAGACTGTGGCACTGCAGTCACATGTCTTTGCCAGATCAGGCCGCTTGTTTGATGTGAAACGGCTGTGTGTTTAACAGTGGGGGGGGGGGGGGTGGCTGTGTGTGTGAGTGTGTGGGAGGTGTGTGTGTGATGATGACATCGGGGCCATTAGCCCTGTGTAAGAGCTCGGTCCTCGCCGCCGTGTCTCTGTGGGATTAAAAGCAGCTGTTCTGCGTGTCATCGTCCAGGCGGCTCGGCTCCTCCGCACACGGCCCCCGTCCAGGGCCCCCCCCCCCATCTGTGCATCTCGGGCCAGGGGGGCTGCTCCAAACGGGAATCCCGCCATTTACCGCCAATTACCGCCAGGCAGGAGGTCCCGCCCCCCGCGCAGAGCTTTCCCTTGACAACCCGTTTGGCACAGAACTGAGCAGCTCCTCTGTGCCCTTGAGCCTCAGCATAAACACACAGAGTGTGTGAGACTGCGCGCCGCGTTAGAGACTCTGGGTACGAGCGTCTGCTGAGTGTAAACGTGTCCCGTGTGCCGCGGCCACAAACCGAGCCCGCTCCCCGCACACGGGAGACGAGGAGCTGCTATTTCACTACGGATATGCAGTCCCTCTATAAATAGCACTGCTCCCACTAGTGTTACATTCTCTGAGCTCTGGACAGACAGCCTAGCACAGGAGAGAGCAGGGGGGAAAGGACGATGGGCTCTGGACAGACAGCCTAGCACAGGAGAGAGCAGGGGGGAAAGGACGGTGAGCTCTGGACAGACAGCCTAGCACAGGAGAGAGCAGGGGGGAAAGGACGATGGGCTCTGGACAGACAGCCTAGCACAGGAGAGAGCAGGGGGGAAAGGACAATGACCTGTCAGCTATTAACCTCAACAAGGAAGCAAGAGTATCGCTACAGATCACACCCAACAGAACTTTGTGGCCTTCCTGTATTACGATCACATACTTTTAACATAACTGTGCTACTATTCTTATAATAATTTAACTGCCTATATCCATTTTTTTAAGTTACCAAAACCCATTCACAGATCTGACCATGAAACAGTGTTAAAGCCTGCAGTCTGCTGCCTCTCTGCCCACTAGGCCCAGCTGCCATTTTGTGCTGTCTCCAAGAGGACGTGTGTGTGTGTGTGTGTGTGTGCGTGCGTGCGTGCGTGCGTTCCCGCGCGCGGCTGCTCCCTCCACATTATCACCAGCAACAGAAGACCAGGAAACCGCAGAGGAATTTCATTTAACCTCTTCCTGCCAAAAACCCCTCAGGTTCTGAAGGATTCCTCTTTAAACGCTCCTGTAAAACTCCCCCACCCCCCCCCCCCCCTTCCTTGTTCCTGCAGCCCCGCCCGCAAAATAACATTGTACAACAAGCTCAGAAAAAATTGAAACCCGACACATTTTAGAGTTACACAGGCTTTGGGGGGGGTGGGGGGAGGGAGGGCGGGGGGGCGGTTGTGATGTGGAAAAACAACCCCTCCCCACCCAAACAATGCAGACGCGTGATTTCGCATGAATAAAGACGGCTCGCAGGCTTCCGCATAGCTGCAAGGTAACGAGACGGCGAGCGTGGGAGCATTTCACCGGGAGGAAGGTGGGGGCGGGGGCGGGGGGGGGGGGGCGGGAAGGCTGATATCAGCAGGGCATGCTATTAACCTAACCCTAACCCCAAACAGGCTTTACAGCAGAAACCATGACTCCAGCAGGGATGGTCTGCCTCAGGATCACATCATCGCGTGAAACAGAACGAGCAGGATATTCGCACACAGGTGACCTCACATGTCCGCCACTCTCAAGGAAGACCTGCGCAGGTGGAGAGACGGCGTCTGCACTGCCAAACCCGCTCGGGATCGTTTAACTCCGCTTACAGGAAGACCAGTGAGGGAGAGAATACATTTCCTTCCTGTGCAGCTATATTTACCAGAGGCTCCGATCCAGAGAAACTCACACAGCTTGCATTCCGTTTACACAGCTGGATATCAACTGAAGTGCTTCAGGTCGAGTACTTTGGCTCAAGGGTACGATGGCAGTGCCCAACCTGGGAATCAAACCTGCAAACTCTGAAGCACAAGCCCAGTTTCCTAACTCTTATACTACACTGCTGCCATCCAGGACTCTCTGGATGTAGGTGTATGTGTGTAGGTACAGGTGTATGTTCAGGTGTAGGTATATGCACAGGTGTAGGTGTGTGTGTGTAGGTACAGGTGTATGTTCAGGTGTAGGTATATGTACACATGTATGTGCAGTTATAAGTGTAGGCGCAGGTACACACTTGAAGCCGAATTTGTCCATAGACACAGACAGGTGCATGCGCAGGTGTAGGCGCAGGTGCAGGTACGCACTTGAAGCCGAATTTGTCCATAGACACAGACAGGTGTATGCGCAGGCGCAGGTGCATGCGCAGGTGTATGCGCAGGCGCAGGCACAGGTACGCACTTGAAGCCGAATTTGTCCATAGACACAGACAGGTGGCGGGGCTGGCTGTAGCACTTGTAGGTGTTGCGGTCGTCCATGGGGATGAGGTCCACGTCGCTGAACACGAAGCAGTCGTAGTCGTACTCCTTCAGGGCCTCTGCGTAGCCGACGTTCAGGAGCTTGGCTCTGTTAAAGGTTTCTTCCCCATGCTGAACACAGCAGAGAGAGACAGGAGCCTGCTCAGAGCCAGTCCTCACATCACATTACAGCATTACTGCTGATATTATTACTACTAGTATTATTACAATTATTAATAGTAGCAGTTTCAGTAGTAGCTGTAGTTAGAAGTAGGTGGAATTCATTTACAACATAAAACGTGTGGTTTTCCAATGAATTAACAGGTTTAATGTGTAATCACCAGTGTTCAGGTATGATGGGTAAGTGTTCAGTACTGAATGTTAAATAAGGTCACTATCAGCAGATTCTTATTTGTTTTGTAATATAATCGGAAGTGGCAGCTTCACACTGACTGAAACTGTTTTAAGCTGCCTGTTCAACAGCTAGGGCAGGGCTGCCCAACCCTGTTCCTGGTGATCTACTGTCCTTTAGGTTTTACATTGTCTTGTAGGTTTTATACTGTCCTTTAGGTTTTACATTGTCTTGTAGGTTTTATACTGTCCTTTAGGTTTTACATTGTCTTGTAGGTTTTATACTGTCCTTTAGGTTTTACATTGTCTTGTAGGTTTTATACTGTCCTTTAGGTTTTACATTGTCCTGTAGGTTTTCATTCAAACACTAGCACCTCATTCAACAGCTAGAGATCTTTGTTGAGCTGCTAATTAGTTGAGTCAGAGATGCCAAATTAGGGTTGAAATGAAAACCTACAAGGACGGTAGATCTCTAGGAACAGGCTTGGTTGCCAAGTGATTTGCCATAACCTGATGTCACCCTTTGTCCTCAGCAGAAGCACAGGAAGGCAGTGTCTGCACGGGACAGGATGTGGACAGTAGGGGAGCGGTGTCCGAGGGTGATCCACACTAAAAGCAGCCAGCTCATCACACAGGTGAGACCGGTTTCCCCACTCACCTGTTCCTGAAGCTCCTCAAACAGCCACTGCTGCCAAACCGCATGTTCAGCAATCAGTGAGAGTAAATAAGACAACTACTCATGCACACACAGAGGCATAAGACTACAACTACTCATACACACAGAGGCATAAGACTACAACTACTCAAACACACACAGAGGCATAAGACTACAACTACTCATACACACACATAGAAGCATAAGACAACTACTCATACACACACAGAGGCATAAGACTACAACTACTCATACACACACAGAGGCATAAGACTACAACTACTCATACACACACAGAGGCATAAGACTACAACTACTCATACACACACAGAGGCATAAGACTACAACTACTCAAACACACACAGAGGCATAAGACTACAACTACTCAAACACACACAGAGGCATAAGACTACAACTACTCATACACCCACAGAGGCATAAGACTACAACTACTCATACACACACAGAGGCATAAGACTACCACTACTCAAACACACACAGAGGCATAAGACTACAACTACTCAAACACACACAGAGGCATAAGACTACAACTACTCAAACACACACACAGGCATAAGACTACAACTACTCATACACACACAGAGGCATAAGACTACAACTACTCATACACACACAGAGGCATAAGACTACAACTACTCAAACACACACAGAGGCATAAGACTACAACTACTCAAACACACACAGAGGCATAAGACTACAACTACTCAAACACACACAGAGGCATGATGACGGAGGAAAACTGCGTGTTTTTAATGTGTTTGTTTGTTATGAGGCTGTAGGGCAGGGTGTTTGCAGAACGCTGTACCTTCAGCACAAACTCAATTAACCAGACAGAGTCTACCTGTATGGACACTACCTGTACAGTCTACCTATACGGTCTCTAACTGTAGAGTGTGTACCTGTACAGACTCTACCTGTGGGGTCTGGGGAGGGGGAGAGCTTTTCAGTTGGAGAGACTTCCTGCGTCCTCCGTCCGGCCCTTATCTCTGAGTGCCATGTTTAATGGATGAGTTTGGAGAGGGAACCTGTGTCTCGTCTTTATCGGGCAGGGGTGGGGTGGGGGGGGGGAGAGTCTAATCAGGTTTCTGCACTCACTGTGAGAGAACCAGAGAAGTGCCTGTCTGATGGGGGGGGGAGGGGGGGTGGGACGGCGTTTTTGTTTTCAGCTTTTTGTGCAGCTGTGGAGGGAGGGGCCTCTGGAGAATAGAAGATGCTGGGATAGCTTGTTTGAAAGCGTTTCTTTAAGCCACAACACCAAAGCTCTACCCTGTTCAGCCAGCATCTGATCTTCCCGTCGCAGAAGGAAGATTCCCATCGTTAAAAAAAAAAAAACAGTTTTCCTTTCAGTCTGTATAATGGACACATCACATGACCCACAGTCCCCTCTGCTCATCCACCTGAGAAGCCTTCTTCAGCCAAGGCCCCAGCTCAGTGTCTCACAATCTACTGCAGTGGAGGGGAACTACACAACATTACTTTGTGGGATGGAGGGAAGGAGGGAGGGAAGGAGGGAGTGAGGGAAGGAGAGGGGGATGGAGGGAGGGAAAGAGGGAGCGAGGGAGGGAGAGGAAGAGAGAGAGAGACTGAGCAGAATGAGAGTGGAAACACCCGTAGCGGTCACACAGCTGTGTAGTGTGATGTTTATGAAACCCTTGAGCAAAGGTGCTTAACCCAAACTGCTCCAGTGCGAGTCCCGCTGTACACATTGGACACAAGCTGGGCATTACGCTCGGGATAAGACCATCCGCCAAATGCAACAAAAAACAAAAAATAGCTACAGCACTCCAGAAATCCAAGTTTGACTTTAACAAGGCCTCAAAGATAGGGGTCTCAAAACTCCAGTCCTGGAGGGCCGCAGTGTCTGCAGGTTTAACTCCAGTCCTGGAGGGCCGCAGTGTCTGCAGGTTTAACTCCAGTCCTGGAGGGCAGCAGCACCTGCAGGTTTAACTCCAGTCCTGGAGGGCCGCAGTGCCTGCAGGTTTAACTCCAGTCCTGGAGGGCCGCAGTGTCTGCTGGTTTAAGTCCAGTCCTGGAGGGCCGCAGCGTCTGCAGGTTTAACTCCAGTCCTGGAGGGGGCGCTGTGGTATTTAGTGGCTGAAACGCACTGAAATCCAGGGTGCAGAGGGGCTGGAGACACTGGACTCTGACACCTCCGGCGGTTTGAGGGGCGAGCTCACATAGAGATGGCCCCTAGGCAGCGCTCAGCTTTCACAACGCAGGTGTGACTGAACCTTAACACCAGCGCCTGAAACTACACGAGGGTAGAGGGTGGCGGGTGGGGTGATTACAAAATGCAAAACATCTTTTTGCCATGCAAGACTGCTTCTGAAGCTCCCCCATTTGCCTGCAGCCTCTCTCTAACCTCTGAGCACCAGCAAGCAGGGAATCTTCACTTCACCACCTGAACTCACAGGCCCAGGCGCTGGGTCGCCTGCCTGCACTGGGGCCCAGGCGCTGGGTCACCTGCCTGAACTCACAGGCCCGGGCGCTGGGTCGTCTGCCTGCACTGGGGCCCAGGCGCTGGGTCGCCTGCCTGAACTCGCAGGCCCAGGCGCTGGGTCGCCTGCCTGAACTCGCAGGCCCGGGTGCTGGGTCGCCTGCCTGAACTCGCAGGCCCAGGCGCTGGGTCGCCTGCCTGAACTCGCAGGCCCGGGCGCTGGGTCACCTGCCTGAACTCACAGGCCCAGGCGCTGGGTCACCTGCCTGAACTCACAGGCCCAGGCGCTGGGTCACCTGCCTGAACTCACAGGCCCAGGCGCTGGGTCGTCTGCCTGAACTCGCAGGCCCGGGCGCTGGGTCGCCTGCCTGAACTCGCAGGCCCAGGCGCTGGGTCGCCTGCCTGAACTCGCAGGCCCAGGCGCTGGGTCGCCTGCCTGCACTGGGGCCCAGGCGCTGGGTCGCCTGCCTGAACTCGCAGGCCCGGGCGCTGGGTCGCCTGCCTGAACTCGCAGGCCCAGGCGCTGGGTCGCCTGCCTGAACTCGCAGGCCCAGCCGCTGGGTCGCCTGCCTGCACTGGGGCTCAGCGCTGGGTCGCCTGCCTGCACTGGGGCTCAGCGCTGGGTCGCCTGCCTGCACTGGGGCTCAGCGCTGGGTCGCAGCGCTGAGCTGATCCAGGGAAGCGCCGCCTCTTCTCAAACTCTAAATGCGTGAATATAAATCACACGGAATTTTAAATCACACGGTTAGCTCATGTCACCCGGGTCTGCTGGGTTTTAATTGGCTGTCAGCTCTACGGTGACGGGACAGACCCGCTCCGGTGGACCCTCAGGCTCTGCAGAGGCAGGGCCGGGCCAGCCCAGGCCGACCCAAACCCGCGGTGACCGCCGTTCCGTTTGCATCACGGTGACGTCATTCGTTTTTGGATTCTAACAAATTGTGTAACTGTGAGAAGCCGCAAGTTCTACAGCCCTTTCACAGCTTGCGTGTCGCACCGATGAGCACGGTTCGCTGAACGCAGTCTCACACAGAGCCCATTTCCCCTTCGAAAGCAGTCTTTCCTGTTATTCAACAACCATCCCCCCCGCCCCCAAAAGAGCCGTTTCACACACAGTGCTCTGTAACAGTAGCACGGATATGACACATCACCGATCCACATTCCTGTATTATCAGGGGGGTCAATGAGCAGCACAGCTGTCCTAATCTCAGAGCAGGTCACCCTCACAGCGGTCAGAGACAGGCCACGCCGAAAACACCCCGCACCCCCCCCCCCCTGCCCCCCCGCCCGAAACACCACATTTTTAGCACCTTTAGTTTTTACAGTATGTATGTATTTTACTGTTTCCCGTTTGGATTTGTTGGGGGAGCTTGCTCTGACTCCTTCTCCCGGTGCTGTTGACGCGGTGTTTCCTCTGGGCACGTGTGGACGCTCCTGCATGAGCCCAGGCTGCTGTGTTACGACACGCCTCCGTCAGTCAGAGTGCGTTGACGTGGCGACGTGGTTGATATTGCCGTGACTCCCGCGGCTATAAATACCCCCGCGCCAGCGCGCCGTGCCGCGACGCGGCCTCCCGCCACCCCGCCGCCTCCCGCCACCCCGCCGCCTCCCGCCGCCTCCCGCCACCCCGCGGCCTCCCGCCACGTCGTCGAGCGCAGCCCGCGGTTGCTAACGCGGTCGCTAACGCCGCTCGTCTCCTTCGTGCGCGCGCGGAATCTCCCTGCGATCAAGCCGACTGGGCGGAGCTTCCGAGAGAATCTGCGGTATCTCGTTTCGAGCGAGAGCTTCCAAAAAACCCCCCGCCCCCCGCCGGCTCTGCTGGAGAACTGAACAGCAGCGAGCAGCAAGCGGCGAGCAGCGAGCAGCGGCTTGCGTCTGCCTGCTACGTGATGACGGCTGAGAGGATGAGCCGTCCTCCCCGGCCCTGACACCGCGTTTCCTGACGGGAGAAAAAAAGCGAGCGAGCAGAACAGGCCCCAAGAGAACCCAAAAACAAGGCCTCCAGAGAGCCTAGAAAAACTCCAAGTGCCCAAAAATGCTTCTAACAAAGTTTCAAGACCATTTTTAAAGGGGGGGGGGGGGGGGGGGGCGGGAGCCACACGGAGAGGAGAAGGCGATTCCGTCAGTGCCGTGCACGATGCCGGCGATGTGGCAGTTTCACCTGCGGCTTTTCGACGGGCAAACAAAAGACACGAGAGCGCTTCGTCAGTCTCTCCCAACGAGGGCGTCGCCCTGAAGCAAACCGGAGGAGCATGGACACATGATCAGCCTGCTTAGCACACCCTCAGCATGCTGCAGTCCACACAAAAAAAAAAAACCACTGCTGCAAAGCATGCTGGGGGAAAATGCCCTGGGGGAAACGTTCAGACCTGATGCCAGGAGAAAGCCCTGACGTGCTACACGGGTTCGTCAGCTCGTTAGGCCTGCCGCTGCACTACATTCTATATAAGCGTAATTGACTTAGTAAGGTACAATGTAAAATACACCGAAACAATAACCATAGAAACTGTTGTTGTGGTGAAGAGAAAAAGAACTGCTATGCAGCAGGTACTCGTCAGCAGGTGAGTGTGGATTGTTTTCTTGCCTGGTTGATGACGTAGACCCCGTAGTCCAGCTGCTGCCGCTGCAGGATGGGGTGCAGGTAGTACAGCCAGTATTTGAGGTGCTCTTCCCGGTGCCGGAAGGGGATGATCATGGCCACCTTCTGCGCCGCGACGCAGCCGTCCGGCTTGTACCGCCCCCCGGCGCTCAGCCGAGGGTTCTCCCTCCGCACCACATCCAGGCTGACCGAGCTGCCGAACTCCACCCGCAACGGGCCCACTGCGGAGGGGGGGGGCGGAGGGGAGGGGAGGGGAGGGGGAAGGGAAGAGAGGGAGAGTGAGGGGTGGGGAGAGAGAGAAGACAGGAGGGGTGAGAGGGAGAGGGGAGGAGGGGGGAGAGAGGGAAGAGAGAGAGATGGACAACAGCAGGGTCAGAAATAAAACCTGGCTCCTCCTCTTTCCTGGACCTACCATGGCACTTCCTCTAAACTACAGACATGGGGGCACATCGCCATTCTGTGTGTGTGTGTGTGTGTGTGTGTGTGTGACTGTGTGTGCGCAGGGTAAGCATTTTTGCCCTGTGCTCTGGGGGATGTTATGGTACCCTATGGGCCCAGCAACAGGCCGAGTCCAGCAGTCAGCTGATTTCCCAGTGACACTTTCCTTTTTTTAAGGCCAAGCAGCTCTGGACATATGCCCAGCCAGGCTGCAACAGAAACCCGCCAGGCTGCAACAGAAACCCACCAGGCTGCAACAGAAACCCACCAGGCTGCAACAGAAACCCGCCAGGCTGCAACGAAAAGGTAGGCCTAAATTATGCTTTCTGAACAGCTTTTTAATAGTTTTTCCAAAAATATTTTTTCCAAATTTAATTTGTCTGTCAAGCAGCTTATGAGGACTGTTGTTTTTCCTCTACCAGTCCAGGGGGGAAAAACAAGCCTAAAAAAAAGACAAATGAGCTGAAATTTCTGCAGACGCAGTCTCGTTACGAAAATCCTCAAAAGCACCTTAACTGACTGAAGCACGCGGTCCAGCCAGCAAGGAACTCCCCCAACAGCTGTTTCCGTTTCACAAGAAGAAGAAGAACGAGTAACCACAGGAGAACGAGTAGTCACAGAAGAACAAGTAGTCACAGAAGCTGAAGCACCCGTATCTGACCAGGCTGTGCACCCGCGAGTGGTGGGGAGGGGGTGGGGTGGGTTATCAAAGGGCAGGGAATGGCGTCCTAGTGGCCGGACCCAGTGTAACTTTCGCTTCCCTTTTCCTCCACGGATGACGATTACGAACTGGCCAACTCTTAACCGCCAAATAAAAACAGTTTACGATCACTTCTTGACCGTCATTCATTCATTCTGCAGTTTTAAGAAATTGTGGCGCAGTCCGTCAGGCAGTTGACTCTCGAGCCATTTGCAAGTCTACCCCCCCCCCCAACGTGGACAGGGGTTTGATCCCCACCATGGCGCCTTCTCAGAGGTCCCCTCTCTGCTGTCTGCCTGTCTGAATAAAGCAAAAAAATAAAAAATAGCACGAGACTGTCCAGACCCACGGCGCACCTGTACAAAGTGTCATGAGTGAAACTTGACTAACTATAAAGCTAGCTAGCTAGCTATGGCCTGTCCTCACCTCTGTAACGTTATTTGTTGTCCTCCGTGTGTCCATACATCTGTATCGGTGGTACGCGCTAACTAGGTTAACTAAAGTGGGCGAAACGCTAACATGTTAGGGTTAGCTAAAGTAACGTTAGGCGATAAAGCTGTGCTTAAAAATCTCGTGCCGTTCGAAGTGATGATTTTGGGAGATGCACCTGCGCATTCGTCCTACTAAACGAAGCACCACCACACCACCTGCGCATGCGTCCTAACAAACGTCCCTCAAAGGTCGTCCATGAGTGAGTGAGTGACCACAATTTGCCATGCATAGCCCACGGCGGCAGGCAGTCCTGCGCGCCATGGGAAAAAAAGTCCTTTTAGTATTTATAAAAATCATAAATTGGAATATAATGTTGGCTTGTTGAAGCTTTTTCCACCTGTCCCAAAATTAGGATAGATGGAATAGTTCTCTACTTTTTCCTTCAAACATCTTTGAAAAAAGAGAAAAGGGAAAACTGCTGCATCCTTCAGGGCTGTGTAGATCTCGGACAGTTCCTGTTACGACTTCCAGCCGAGAAAACACAGGCAAGAAAAACACCTCATAGCTCATTTTCAGTTAAAACATGACTTTTTCTGTGAAATGTGTCATCTTTCCATTGTGCAGAATGGCCTGACTTTGCTCAAACAAAACAGTTGTAAAACAGTCAGACAAATTTACAGGTTTTATCAATTCTTTTGCACCATCTCACGACCCATTAACGTTAGCACAGGTAGCCAACTTTTATTGCAGTCTGCTATCGTTAATTGAGCAGGCACGAACAAAGCGGATAAGACTCCATCCTGTATGACACAACAAACGCGCACCCTGAAGCTTTACTACTTGCTTACGTTTGATAACAGCCGTTGCTCTATAGCCTACCTGATAACTAATAAAATGCGTTTCTCGTTTACTGTACTGGATTCTCTCATTGTTTGTTCCTAAATAACAAATAACAGAACTGGTTGCTGTATTATTCTGGAATCCTCGCTCGCGTGCAGTTTAAATGGCGATTTAAAAACACGACCTCGAGGCCAGGCATGTGGTTGTAAAGGGGGGTTCCCCGGCCACACTGGGTCCAGCAACAAGGGGCAGAATTCTTCTATTTACTGCAGTTCTAAGCCTTGCTCTGGGGGTTCGCACTGACTCATAAATAAACAGCACTCAAGTGCTCCATTCAGTGAACTGCCCTCTCACAAGACTGTGTTCATAATACTGAACCAGTTCAGCTGTTGAGGACCTTCATCAGTGTCAGTGCTCACAATGGACGCATCCACAAGGACCCGGGTTAAATTAGAATGAACGAGAATGAGGATTCACAAACCCCCCCTAAAAAGGTAGAGGTATAACGAGTCATTGACTAATCAAAGGAATCCGCTCTTCAGAGCAAAACACCGTGATTAGGTCTAATCGGTGAGTCACTGCCCTGCCCGTTTCTTAGGTTCCATTAAGCACTCGTTCTCCCATCGGTGAGATGAAACTCAAAGGTCAAACATCAAGATAAGTTTTGTTTTGACAGCAGGAGGCAAAACTTTTTTAACATTCCAGACTCCCCGAAGGGGACTTCGGTTCATTAGCGCATAATCAGGAAGAACGGGGTCTCACTGTCATCAGGGTTTAGCCTATTCTTCCGTCTCTGGTGCGCAGAAAGCCCTTTTTGCTGGACACCACGGACGGGGTTTAAGTGGGATAATTGCTATTTATTCATGGACACAGAATGGCACTTTCAAACACGGGGCCAGACGGTTCCGTGGAGTCGACTGTGACCTTGGTGCCAGGCAACGCTTTTACCTGATCACTCTGTAACCAGCACAAAAAAGACAAACAAAAGACAGACTTGGTACCGTGCACTATCACAGAGTAAACCTGACCTGCTGATTTGCCACGTAATGTACCCTAAAGAGGCAAGTGACGTAAAAGTAGCAATAACCAGACCGGTTAGAGGAAATGGCGCATATTGGTACCACTTCACAACCCCACATCCTTAAAGCAAATTGACAAGAAACCGACTTGGGTTAGCCGACACTTTGCCGTTCTCCTGCTAATTATCAGTAGGGCAATGTCGACTGGAACCATGTAAGCACCGTGTGGTATCAACAATTAGTATCACACCGACACAGAACTACATCGTGGAAATGTTATTCTTGCCACTTATTTCAACATTAATTAAGACTATGATGTTTAAGAATATGTATTATGACGGTAACTATGAACGTCCTGGGATGACAGGCATGGCATCGGCCAAGTTTCGTTGGATATACAGTATAGCACAACATAAACACATCTCTTGTCTGCGCAGGACATACCATACCACAGACATACCATAATATTTTAAAATATTGAATAGTAGCCTACATGAAAGGGTTATGATAGGCTACGATTAGTTTGTAATACAAGTAGCTACTCGAGAATAAACGTGACTATGCTAATACATGGACTTAAAGTAGACTACTTACCAAGGATCGGTGATGGATCCGGACATTTCTCCAGTACTTTGGCCTTCTCCGTGACATTCAATACAAAATTATTGGCGTTTTTTAAAGGACTGCTCGTTGCCTTGGGAATGATAACTTCTAGCGATATCGTGGAATTTTTTATATCCGACAGTACTTGCATTTGTTGGTTTTGCACGAATGAAAGGCGAAGATCTAAAGTCCTTAAATAATAAAATAAGGTAACCGAAAGGTGGACAATGCACAAAATCACGACCAAACTGCAAGTTCTGTGCAGTAAAGAGAAATTAAGAGTCGACTCGCCCATTATAGCTACGTGGCTTTAAAACGAGTATTCACGAGCTTAACTGAAAAGTTTACTGAAGATTTCACCATAGGCTAAAATAATAACCTTAAATAGCAAAATTACTAATATTAACTGTCTAGGTATCAAGCGATCGAGCAAATATTTCTGCCAAAAGCACAAAGATGTTAGTCTAATCAAATTCAATTTGTCATAGCTAGCTAGCTAACACACTAACTTGGCAAGAGACTTGAGTGTACTTCTCACTTGGTGGACAAATAGTTTACAGACTAGCTAAGTTAACTAAAATCATTTCAACGAAGTAAGTTTTCCTTGCGTTTAGTAAGCGTTTGCTTTTTAGAAAGTTATAAAAAAGTTTGTAAGTTGTTTCTTAGTTAAAAACCGTACGCCAACCTGTTTCCGAAAGAGAGCCATTGCTTCTTAGCTGTCTTCTCTAGCTAGCTATCAATATCAAGCGGGCTAAGCTAGATAGCTAATCAGTCACATTACACTGAAGTCTTTACATAGCGGTACAGCTGTCCCGGCTATGATTAGCTAGCCGTTACTTTGTTAAAAGTTTAGTTTCGAACTGACTATTTCAGATTTGCCACTAAGTCATAATCTGAAACTCTAAACCCCTGTTTAACAATTTAGTAGCCTACCGAATACAAGCGCTGCCGGATCAATGCTTAGAGTTAGTTAGCTAGCTGCATATTTTCTTGTTTTTGCTTGCCAGTTTAGTCTACATCCATGTTTCTCTGGGTGTGTGTGGCTGCGTCTTCCGGGTGTGCTAAATTAGCTCAAACTGCAAGCTAGCAAGGTCGTGATCATACTTGCTGAACATGTTCGGTCAGTGTGTTCGTGTTGAGGAGGCGTATGTGCAAATTCAACTTTACTTTCCGGTTGTACTCCGAAAAGTTTGTGGGGTGCAGTGTACCTTGACAAGGGACCCTGCGGGTCATGTGGGATTTAAATATTGTCAACACAAAATTTTCTGCAACAAAATAATCATACGTTAACAAGCATTTATTGCCAAAAATAGCCTTTGTAAACTGTAATGTCAGTTTGGAGGTAGGTACATTTTGTGTAACTGGTTTTTTCATTGTTAAGCGCAATCAGTCTACTCGTCAGACAAGAGCTTATTTAACTGGGCTATTGGTGTTATATACCGTGCAATGTCCAGAATCGTGTACGTTAACGAGCGTTAGAAACGGATTGTTTCTTAGCTCACTTTAACTCAGATATAATCAGGTAATACTGTAAGTGGGCAAATTGTTGAAGCGGTTCGACAGCGCCCTCCTGTGGATTTCATGGAACATAAACCAACATGCACTGAACGACAGAGCATTTCATACGCAGATGAAAGTACGTTTCATTGCACAAAATTGCAATATTTCACAAACGTTTCATCTAAGTGTTTTGTTTGGTATGGTATGGTACATATTAAAAATTCTATAGCCTATATAGAGTTGACCAAATCCTACAAGGTGGGGTAAGTTGAACATCCACTAGATTGTAAATGTAAACAGACTTGGCTAAAATAACCATCGAGTAAGCTGAATGTATCACGTTTTGAATCAACGTGAAAGTGTCATTAAAAACCTCCCTTGCAGCAGGCCAGAAAGCAAGCTTTTAGATGTTGTTTTATAAGAGTATTGGGTCGTATTGTTTGGAATACTTCTCATTTGCCATTGTTGGTGGGTAGATTGGCTACACTGAGCAGAGCTAACAGGTAGTTATGAACACATAATGCAGTGCATTGAGTAGATGGGTAGCCAGTCAAATTAGCCTGCTATAAATAATCAGCTAAAATTACCCTGGGTGACTCCCTCACGTTGACAAAATGTCCAGCCCCTTTTCAATTCAGTTTAGCTGAATTCAATTTATTTGCATAGCACACATTACAGAGACACTGTCACAAAGACACTTAACATCCATCCATTATCTATACCTGCCTATCCTGAGCAGGGTCGCGGGGGGTGCTGGAGCCTATCCCAGCACGCATTGGGCGAGAGGCAGGGATACACCCTGAACAGGCCGCCAATCTATCGCAGGGCTCACACGCCATTCACTCACACATTCACACCTATGGGCAATTTAGGGTCTCCAATCAACCTTCCTGCATGTCTTTGGACTGTGGGAGGAAACCGGAGCACCTGGAGGAAACGGACACGGGGAGAACATGCCAACTCCACACAGAAAGGCCCCAAGCCAAGATTCAAACCCACAACCTTCTTGCTGTGAGGCAACAGTGCTATCCACTGCACCACCGTGCCGCCCGACACTTTACATGAAAACGGGAATTTTGGAAAACTGGAAAAGAACAAGCCCAAAACCCCCAAAAAAATCCAGCAAGTGAAGAACGGAACCTCATCCCCTCCTGGTCAGCCTGGTGTCTGTGGGCATAGTTAGGCTAAATGGTAATATGGGGAACGTGGAGAATCTGTGTTTGTGGTTGCTCAGAATATAGCCTGAGGTATTAAACTAGCTTGTGAAATAGACAGTCATCAATCAATCAGTCAAATTTTATTTATTTAGCACATTCTACCTAGCATTCATCAAAGAAGTGCATATTAATATTCAGGTCTGAAGAGTAAGTCAGTACACCTAGGCTTCCAGGTTGCATCATGCAATGGACTTGAACCAAAAGTGAATCAGAGCTGGATTTTAGCAGGGCATGTGCACATTAAAGGTTGGTCCAAATTCAGAGAAGAAACGTGAACAGGTGTGGTACTGTTCAGCATCTTAAGTTTGTCCGGGCGCTGCAGCCTGGTGGTCCAGACATTCTGGAACACAGAACTTGTGCAGAGTAGGAAATCCCTGATGGTCCAGACATTCTGGAACACAGAGCTTGTGCAGAGTAGGAAATCCCTGATGGTCCAGACATTCCGGAACACAGAGCTTGTGCAGAGTAGGAAATCCCTGATGGTCCAGACATTCCAGAACACAGAGCTTGTGCAAAGTAGGAAATCCCTGATGGTCTAGTCCAGTCCAGTACGGTGCCCACGATAACATTTGGGACAAAGACATGTTTTTTCTTGATTTAGCTCTGTACTCCACAATTTAAAGATTTGTAAACAAACAATACGCATGTGGTTAATGTAAAGATTCTCAGATTTTATTGAAGAGTATTTGTATGCAATTTGGTTTCACCATGTTGAAATCACAGCACTTTTTATACATAGTACCCACCATTTCAGGGTGCCATAATGTTTGGGACAAATTAAAGTTGTATATGAAGATGTAATTTTAGTCACCAGTGTTCTCTTAATACTTAATGATGTTCCGAACCATTGGTTTTGGTAAGCCTAAGGTTTAGCTGTTCTCTGTCTGTTTATTTTTCTCCTTCTTATTTCTCCACCCCATAATGGCTTCCTTGACTTTCATTGGCCCAACTCTAGTCCTCATGTTGACAAATGCCAATAACAGACTTCAATGGCAATCAAAAGCCAAGAATCAGGACTAGATACTGAAAGCTCTCTAATACCTACGCTAAGCAAGCAATTGAGCACACCTGACAAGAAAAGAAAAACATGTGAAGCCATTTGGCCCAAACATTATGATGCCCTGACATTAGGGGACTGTTTATAAAAAAGGTTCTGTAATTTCTGCATTATGAAACCAAAATAAAAATACCCCTTTAAATAAGCTGAGAATCTCCACTTTAGCCACATATCAATTGTTTGATTACAAATCTAAAATTGTGGAGCACATGGCCAAATCAAGAAAAAATTGTTCCTTGTCCCAAACGTTATAGAGGGCACTGTACATTACCTCAATTATTGTAACATGCATATTTTTAAAACATATTTCTGTAAAATTATCATTAGATTTCCAAAAGGTAAACATACTTGGGGTATATTTCTGTAAATTAAATCCAGTATATTCTAATGATGGACTGATGGTGTTTCAGAGTGACTGTACCCCCATTATATTTTTAACTGATTATTATGCAACTAAGATGTGTATGTGTATGTGTATATGTTTTTGCCCTAAATAAGTCCTTGATTGAGAAACCCTGTTGAATTCTACCTTGTTCAAGGCTAGACAAATTTCCATGGACCTTCAAGGTACATGGAAACATGTTTTTCAGCTCTTTTAGCCTTGTCAGTTTTGCCTATAGCTGAGAGTGCAGCTCTTGCTGTGTCCAGCCTGTCGGGAATAAAAATTATTGTGGAAAAATAATTTTCACATCGTGTTGCACCACTAAACAGCATAATTGATACTGCAAATGTGTTAAATGATTTATGGTCACACAAGACAAATGTGTGACAAAAAGTTTTTTTGCCTAAGTGCAAAGAAATGTGTCTGGTGCAAATCCAACACAGTGCATCAGCCAGTCGACAGCATCTCTGCTGTCGGCATGGTGATGCAGCATCACCCCATCAAAGGCATCTTTGCTGTCGGCATGGTGATGCAGCATCACCCAGTCAACAGCATCTCTGCTGTCGGCATGGTGATGCAGTATTGCACAGTAAACAGCATTAATTTCATGAACTTTTATAAACTTTTTTTTACTTCAAATGTTGATAGTGACACAATAAGTTAATTATATATTAAATTACGCAAAGAAGTCTGTATAGAACATTTGTATGTTCCGCTGCATGTGCTAAAATGTGACATTTTGATTTTGTTATTTCAACAAGAAAAATCAATGCACCAGTTTCAAAGGTTGTTTGAATTTGGAATTTCGAACATGTTATCTCGAGCTGATTTGGCGATGCCGATCGATCAAGTGATGAGTTCCGTTTGTCTGACTGAGTACCATGGATACTCAACTGAAATAAAGTCTTTCATACACATGATATCGTCAAAGCCACTCTACGCCTCAACACAAAGAACTTCGACCATGTGGCGCCTTACAAAAATGTTATAATCTTGATATAAACGGGGTTTAAATGGACAACCCAAACAATGAATGGCAGTATTATGCGATAAGGTACCATGTTGCATACAATGAAAACGCACGGTTTTAAGTTAGAGCAAAATTAATTTGTTTTAAGACTTCCTTGTTGTCAAATAGGGAACTTCCAAGCCGGGGCAGTGACGCTCGTGCGCGGTGACGTCACCCATCATTGTCTGCTCTCGGATCGGTGTGCTGGAATGTGAGGGCTAGAAGCGAACAGTGCGGAAAAAAAGTGCAAAGATATTTTGTTAAAAGTTTCTAAACAGAAGGTGCGTATCGACGGTAAGTGTGGCGTACGGGGGAGGCAAACACTGCGTGCGGTTTTATGTCGGCGTTCGCCAAAGCGAAACTTTCCTTGGCTTTTTTTACTGAAAATGGAGGGTACTTTTGAGAAAAGGGAGAGGCGCTGTCCAGGGCTGATCCAGCGCGCAGATCAGGACCACGGCTAACACTCGTACACGCTCTCCAGAAAGTTTGGGGTGTGCCATTACTGCATTTCCTCAAACTACTAGAAAGTGGCTTTCTGCACCGTTTTGCTTTATCTTTGTTGCATACAATGTTATCTTTGTTCAGTAAAAGCCAGATTTTTTCCTTTTCCGGACAGATAGTTGTGTGTTTCCTTTTCGGAGTTTTGGTTTAGTGTGCACTGGATTGGGCCTTGGTCAGAAAGCAGGATGGTTGGACAGCGATTTAACTCATGCAGTCAAGCAGAAGTTTTTTTCCAACCGATTGCACCTCCGGATAATTAGCACTGCACGAACAGTTGCCAGAGCAACGGATCCCCGTAAAACAAAACTGTGGCAATATTCTGATTTTCCGAGCTAGGAAATGTTACGCAGGATAGCAAAGTCAGTTCACTTTCCGAAAGACAACAAAGTTTGACCTTGTGCTATTTGGTGAAATGCGAAGGAAGCATTGCTTTTTAGTACTACAGCTGAAGTTGATGTGAAGATATGTTTAATGTTAAACTTAAACTAGCGAGCAGCCATGTTGTTTAAATGGCTTGTACAGCTAACTGATGTTAGCTTATTAAGTTCATTTTGCCATAGCCCATGAGCTCGCTAGTTAGACGAACAGCTTGTTAAGCAGCTACATTCGATCTAAAGTCATAAAACGGTCGAATTGTTAAATGTTTTGGATTTTCATTGCTGGACATGCATAATGAGCGTTTGATAATCTTGTTTGCTGATGAACTAAGTTGCAGGTTCCGTCGCGTTAACCCCCCCGCTTAGTAACTCTTTCTAACTTAGGAGCGCAGGTTGGTGCTGCTGTTTTAAAATGGCCGATCACGAAGTTCACCACTGCCCCTTATCAGTAGAGGGGATTGTATTGACGTTTCTTTGCAGCTAAATATATTTCTAAGTCGTTAGCCGTCAGATATGGCTCATGAAATGTTTTCTCGTGTTTTATCGGGTTTGTCCTGAAATGAGCTGTCCATTAACTAGTGAAATTATGAATGTTGCTGTCCTTTAAATAACAGTTTACGCCGATCATAACAATGATCTAGCTGGATGGAAACGTCCGAATTGTTGAATTTTTCAGAAATGTATTTTATCTGTCCTAATGTGGAGTATAGCCTAGACGGATCATTTACGAAATTAAATGGGCAACTGAAATGCCCACAATAAAATAAATATAGGAACGGAAGAAGCACGTAATAATTCATGAGCTGTCTTGATTGATAGAATCAAGGGGGTCGTTTGAGTGACTTTTGGTTTTCTGCCATTGTTACGTTGAGAGTAACCTAATGTTTATTTTACATTCATTTATAAATTACGTTGTATATTGCAAGATGGGCTACAACAGTTTACATTTAAAGTGTCTCTGTTTAAAGGTGAAAGAGGCTAAACTTATTTATATGTATTTACACCCGTTCCTTGGAAGATCGTTGCTTCTGTAATGGACTTTAGTCAACCAAATCATTGTCTTGTTAAACAAGACCTGCAGCACTAAGAGAGGCTGCTAAACGAAATTCTTTAAACAGTATGTTAGCTTACAAATTTTTAAATTGCACTACATACAAACTCTTCGCGTCTATTTGTGTAATCGAAATGTAACTTTTTGAAATGATCTAAGGTCTGAATTTAGTTCCCTTTTCATATTTCAGTATGTGCTGCCATCTCTTGGGCTGTAAAGATGACCTTTATAGTAGAAAAAAAGTTGAATGTCATCACCTAAACTACCACTATTTATTATTATTTTTAAATCGTAACGACAGTGCGTTTGGAATGAGCCAGGAATTTTACCTCATTTCAGAAAATTGCATTGCATTTTTATTTTTAACCACCTCACACCGATGAAACTAATGTAGGGCAGAGACAATAATGTTACTAATAAGAAGAGTGAATAGCTTTTTAAAAAAAATTAAAAAGATTTTTTTTTACAAAGCACATTCATGATGAAAACAAAGGATGTAAAAGTAAGGAACAATAAGGTGGTTCGCAGTAAGGTGAACGGGACTCTGCAGAGTAAGTTCTCCAAACGTCGGTCTGTTTTTATCCTGTTTTTGGCAGAAAAGCTTGGTGTACTCAGGCTCCCCTCATTCAGCTTTATCAGTTAATCTGGTTCAGGACACTTTTATTTGAATTTGACTGTCCTGACTTGTGATCAGCAGTCTGTTTCTCCTTAAAACAGCCGGGCTGAGCTAGGCTGGTGATGCTTTTTCATGACCCAGCACTCCAGCCTGTTTTCTCCCTGCAAAACTTTTTTTTTTTTTTTTTGCCTTATCATACATTTGAAAAAAAAAAGTGGGTTGGAGATTATGATGGTGATGGTGATGATGATACCACAGGAGCTTATCACAAATTACATGACTTTTTAAAAAGAAAACTTAGACATTTAGCAGCCGCACTTATCCTGAACCACTATCTGTACACACATACAGGTAACAAGCTACGACAATGACCAGCCATTACTGTCCCTGAGAGGACATAGCAGGTGCTCAGATCAAAAAGGGAGACGTGTTGACCCCCCTGTCCCCCCCACCCCCCCACCCCACCCCCCACAGGAGCGGAGCATGGCGCAGACGGTCCACCCCGCCGTGGTGTGCATGTTCGCCCCCCCCGTGGGCATCCCCATGGAGGGCGAGGCGCCGGCGCTGGCTGTGCCCCAGCTGGTCATGCTGGCTAACGTGGCGCTAACAGCAGAGGGCGGAGCCTGCGACTTCGGGCTGGAGGAGAAGCAGATGGTGGAGCTGAAGACCGTGGGCAGCGGCAGCTACACGGACAGCGAGGAGGAGGAGGAGGAGGAGGAAGAGGACAGCCTGCTGGGGTACGAGTTCAAGGAGCACGGCGAGATCCAAACCGTCGACCTGCACCCGGAGACCCCGCTGCCTCCTGCAGGAGAGGGGGAGGAAGAGGAGGACGAAGGAGGAGAGCAGAGCGGCAGGGCCGGGGCCGGGCAGAGGAAGCGGGCCCCGCCCGGAGACCCGGAGCTCGCCTGCGGCCCCCCGGCGGCTGCCAAGCGCAAGCGGGGGGCCCCGCCCCCCGGCGAAGACCCGCGGAAGAAGAAGCCGTTCCACTGCAAGCCCTGCCAGTACCAGGCGGAGAGCGAGGAGGACTTCGTGCGCCACATCCGCGTCCACGGCACCAAGAAGCTGGCGGCCGTGGCGGCCACCGAGGGGGAGGAGCCGCAGGGCGAGGCGGGGCCGGAGGCGGTCGCCGCGGCGACCGGGGAGGGGGCGGTCCACAGCAAGGGGGTGATCCGCTGCGAGCGCTGCGGCTACAACACCAACCGCTACGACCACTACCTGGCGCACCTGAAGCACCACAGCAAGGGCGGGGACAGCCAGCGCGTCTACAGGTGCACCATCTGCACCTACACCACCGTCAGCCAGTACCACTGGAAGAAGCACATGAGGAACCACTTCCCCAGCAAGCTCTACACCTGCGCGGAGTGCTGCTACTTCTCCGACCGCAAGAACAACTACGTGCAGCACATCCGCACCCATACAGGTACGCCCCGCCCCCACGCAGGTACACCTCTGCAGCACACAGGTACATCCCTCAACCACACAGGTACGCCCCTCACCCACTCATCCCCTCATCCATGAACTTCATTTTGACATGGAACATATTATCTTTTCTTCGTTCCTTTCTTTAAACTCGCAAATCTGTTCTCCTCTGCTCTTGCGATTTGAGTGGTAATAAAGGCGAGCGCCTGGAAGTTACCTGCGCTCTCTAATCCAGGTGTGCGGTGAGTGGAACGTGCCCCTGAACCCTCCTCTCTCCCCTGCAGGTGAACGGCCGTTTCACTGTCCTTACTGCCAGTACACGAGCTCTCAGAAGACCCACCTGACCCGGCACATGAGAACACACTCAGGTGAGCGGCGTTTCTTACCTGTGGAGCCTGTGGAACGCTTGTAGTGCAGCGGTGATGATATAACGTTCGTACTGTACACCCTACACCGGGGATCTTCCACACCAGCCCCGGAGGGCTGCAGTGTCTGCCGGCCTGTAGTGGGTTTCTGCCCTTCTGTGCTTAATTCACCACGGCTGGGAGCTGCGTTGAGCGTGGATGCAGCCGGAGGTGGAAATGTTCAGTGTCTGAAGCCTCAGATCAGGGGCTCATAGAGGGGCCAGCAAACGGGTTTAATTGTGCGCAAGAAAGGAGGCCAGAGAGGTCAGAGAGGAATAGGACAGGCCTGCTGCCATGTACGCGGATCGGTCTGAACATCGCACACAGCATTGCTGCGCTTTACCTTTCCTTCCTAATGCTAATGCTAACGCTAATGCTAACTCCCTCCATTTTCTCCCCCCACTGTGTTCAATGCACCCAGCGGAGCGGTCGGTTACCTGGTATGTATGACTGTGTGTGTGGGCCGGTTCGCCCAGCCGTGTACCGTGGAGCTGTGTCCTG
The DNA here is from genome assembly GCA_039654925.1 of Anguilla pacifica. Taxonomy (NCBI): domain Eukaryota; kingdom Metazoa; phylum Chordata; class Actinopteri; order Anguilliformes; family Anguillidae; genus Anguilla; species Anguilla pacifica. The sequence goes on from CM077288.1 coordinate 68,517,996, forward strand.
TAGCTTCCCCAAATCGTCGTGCTGTTCCCCTTCCTGCATGTGACAGTGGACTGTGCGTAATGAGGATCGATTGGAAACAAATCTTTTCTCAGACCCTAAATGTCTCTGCCAGAGAGGCAGACGAACGTGGGTCTGTCAGAAACGCAAGCGCGTATAGAGCTTTCTGGCAGCTGATAGGAGGAGGCGATGTTCAACAATAACCCCGCCAAATTACTAGGGGCCTCCAGAGACATTTATGGTCTGAAAGTCCAGTATTCCCCCATTAAAACACAGAGAATGGGCCCCCCCTGAATGTGATTTTGAGTATCGACCTCTCGTTTCTCCCCTCCCGTCCAGGCGAGAAGCCGTTCAAGTGCGACAACTGCAGCTACGTGGCGGCCAATCAGCACGAGGTGACGCGGCACGTGCGGCAGGTGCACGGCGGGCCCAAGCCGCTGAGCTGCCCGCACTGCCCGTACAAGACGGCCGACCGCAGCAACTACAAGAAGCACGTGGAGCTGCACGTCAACCCGCGGCAGTTCCTCTGCCCCGTCTGCAGCTACGCCGCCTCCAAGAAGTGCAACCTGCAGTACCACGTCAAGTCCCGCCACCCGGGCAGCGCCGACATCACCATGGACGTGTCCAAGGTGCGGCTGCGGGTCAAGGGCCCGGAGCCGGGCGCGGGGGGCGCCGGCCGGAGGAGGGCCCGGAGCGGCCCGGCGGCCATCGCGGAGGAGGAGCAGGAGGAGCAGGAGGAGGAGCCGGAGAAACGCGGCGGAGGCGCTGGATACCGAGAGGAGCGGCGGCAGCGGGAGGAGGAGGAGGAGGAAGAGGAGGAGGAGGAGGATTCCTCAGGGCCCATCAACCTCTCCATCAGGAGGATCGGTAAAACCGGCAGCGGGCTCGTCGCCGGAAAGGAGAGGAAGGAGCAGAGCGTCCCGGCGGACAGGGAGGAGGCGCTGCAGGAGAAAGGAGGCGCGGTTAAAGGGGAGGAGCGTAAGACGGAGAAACAGAGAGACCGGCCCGCGCCGGAGAGGAGGAGAGACAGGACTGGCGGGAAGACCGCCAAGGTCAGTGGACCGGCCAGAAAGGGCGGGGTGGAGAAGCAGGCGCACGCGGAGGCTGTCCAATCAGAGCAGGGGGCGGATCAGAGCGGCGGGGGGAAGAGGACACGGGCGGAGCGCAAGGCGGCGAGGCCGAAACGCGAGCAGAGGTGCGGGACGATGTCAGACGCCCCGTCGCACCCGGGAGAGGAAAGAAGCGCTGGAGTCGCCGGGGAGGCGGAGGTGAAGAAAGAGAAGAGGAGCGGCGGAAAGAGGAAGAACGCGACCAAGAGGGGGGCGAGGACGGAGCGGAACGTCGCTATGGAAACGGAGGCGCCACCTGGGGTTCAGGGCGAGGTCCTGGAAGAACCCCCGAAGAAGGAGTCGAAATCGAAGACCAAAGTGGGGAGAAGGAAGCTGGGCGCCGTGGAAACGGCAGCGCCAGGGAGAGGGGAGCAGCCCGCCTCGGCCACCAGGAGCAAGAGGAGGCGAGCGGAGGAGAGCGGGGGAGCGGAGAGCCAGGCCCCCGCGCCAAAGAGCCGCAAGGCTGAGACACCCCCGGCGGGGCGGAGCCAGAAGGCCACGCCCGAACCGCCGGGTGTGCCCGCGGTGGAGCCCGAACCGACCGGCCAGGGCGCAGAGGAGGATGCTGGGACTTCACCGTGCAAAGACGGCAGCCCGGCCGCAGAGTTCCGGCTCGTGCTGGAGGAGGAGGAGGAGGAGGAGGAGCAGACAACGGACCGGCTCCAGGGCCCAGAGGGCACGGGGGCTTTAGCTGGGCCGAGCTCGGGGCAGGAGGAGCCAGAGAGGGCGGGGGCAGCCGCGGAGGACTGCACTGCCCCCCAACAGCTGGAGCTGGCGGACGGCGGCAAGGGGGGCCCCTCCCCCAGCCAGCCCGCCCCTGCGGCCCCCGGGAAGAAGGCCCTGCCCCCGCTGGAGCTGCCCCGAGCGGGCAGCGCGCCGGGCGACGGCGAGGAGGACGAGGGCATCCACAGCCCCGACGGCAGCGACATCAGCGACAGCGTCTCCGAGGGCAGCGACGACTCCGGGCTCAACGGCCTCACGGGCAGCGCCACCCCCACGGGCACCCCCACGGGCACCCTCACGGGCAGCGCCACCCCCACGGACACCCCCACGGGCAGCGCCACCCCCACGGGCACCCCCACAGGCACCCCCACGGGCACCCTCACGGGCAGCGCCACCCCCACGGGCACCCCCACGGGCAGCTCTACGGGCACCCCCATGGGCACCCCCACGGGCAGCTCCACGGGCACCCCCACGGGCACCCTCACGGGCAGCTCCACCCCCACGGGCACCCTGACGGGCAGCGCCACCCCCACGGGCAGTGCCACCTCCCCCACAGAGGAGTGCCCCTCCCCCACCTCAGAGTGCCCCTCCCCCACAGAGGACTACCCCTCCCACACAGACCAGAGCCCCTCCCCCACCAAGGAGTGCCCCTCCCCCACAGAGGAGAGCCCCTCCCCCACCTTAGAGTGTCCCTCCCCCACTGAAGACTGCCCCTCCCTCACGGACCAGAGCCATTCGCCCACAGAGGAAAGCACTAGCCTCATCAATGAGAGCCCCTCCCCCATTGAAAGAAGCCCCTCCCCCACCGAGCAAAGCCCCACTCCCATTGACATAGACCACTCCCCCATGACTGAAAGCCCTGCCCCCACAGAAATAGGCCACGCCCCCAATAAAGATAGCCCCTCCCAGACTGAGATGGCACATGCGCCTGTGGAGGAAGGCCACACCCCGTCCAAACTCACGAGTCACACCTGCATCTTCTGCGACCGCGCGTTCCCTGTAGAGGTGGAGTACCGTCGCCACCTGAACCGCCACCTGGTGAACGTGTACTACCTGGAGACCGCCGTCAGTGAGGAGCAGTGAACCCGCCGTGACCTGGGGGGGGGAGGGGTACGGTCCCCAGGCTCTCACACTGTACTATGGATCTCTTTCAGTATTTTATGATGTCAGAAGCCAGTCGTTTTTCCTAATGCTTTTAAATTCAGTGTCTCTTTTATAACTTTTGTATTTCCTGTTTGTGATTCATAGTAATTGTCTTTTTCTCAGCTTTCCTAGAGTGAAAGACGCTACATTCTCAGTGCAGTGGAAACAGGAGCTTATCTTGCTTTGTGTTCCCTCTTTATTGTGTTCTTGAAGACCGGTGTGACGTAGCTTTACAGAGACGAGCATCCAAATTCTCCCAACATAAACTGGCTCAACGTCATTGGCTCTGTGTCGATTTGTGTCTCTCTTCCTGGCCCAAAACTTTATTCCAGTTGCACTGGATCACAAAAAAAATGTATAATTACATGTATATTCAGGGCTTGTGAGATGGACGAATCATGGGAAGGATTCTCTTGTGATATCACTGTTTGCCGCTGTTACCATGACGTCAGTGGAATACGGGATTATCTTGAGAACAGCGGAAAGACTCTTGAGTTCCAGAATTCCTGTTGGTGTTTCCATGTAACCCTGGCAACCAGAGCCTTTGAAGGACTGTTTCCTGTTGGAATGAGCTTCCATTTCTTCACTCTGGGTCAGAGGTGGGCAGTTCCGGTGTGTGTGCAGCTTTTTGTTTCCACCAATTGCCCTGGCTATATGAGCTAACTGACTGTTTACCCCAACACTGGTTCACTCATAGATTGGATCACTGTAAAACGTTTCAAAGAGGGACACATAAAAACAGTCATTCATGTGCCAATCTGAAATGTAGTTCAAAACGTTATGGGCTAACTGAGTCATTAAGGCCAGAAGTTGGCATGAAAACCGGACAGACATGCTCACCTCTGCTCTGGATCATCCTGGCCAAGAACAGCAGTGAGTAGCGCTGCCCCTGCTGGAGAAAGGTGGCACGACGCTTATGAATATTTCTAAAATGAAAAAGTACCAAAGACGGCCCTCAGCATAGCAACAGGGCTTGTGTTTTTGTTTTTGTTTGTTTTGTTTTTTTCCTCCGTTCAGTGAAAGAAGCTCACATTTGGCCTGGAAATAGCACCAGTCATTCTGAGTTGTTCCCACTTCAGCCAGCTGCCAATGAATGTGTGCCTGGCATTTTTTTTGATTTCTTTGAGCACTTTTGAAAGAACATATATTCCTTAACACACTTTTTAAAATGTAATAAAAACATATCGTTTTTATTTGTAGCTGTAGTTTAGTTTTAAGATACTGGAGTGTGTGTGTTTCTCACACAGCCTCCAAACTCTATGCAGTGGAACAAATATTAATTTGGTCTGCTCTGACCCGATAGCCCTACCTTCTGTCCCGATGCTTCTGTTCAGGCAGGGAGTGTTTCCCTCTGTTGGTCAAGAGCTCGAAAAGGGGTAGTGACAGTTGGTAAGTCAAGGCCAACTCGACACATATGTACAAAATATCAGATAAAGGTTGTAGGTAGACATCTTGCTGTTTTATGTTCAACGGAGTTGAGTAGGTTTCCCTTTGATAGCTGAATTATATTTCTGTGTACAGCGTATTTTATTGTAGATGGACTCTTTTTATTGCAGTTGGGGTTGCTATTCATTTATACATGTGAAAATGTACATATTTTATAAAATTTTCTTTGTTCAACATTAAATAGTTTCTTGAGCAGTTAAGATCATTGTGAACCATTTTGTGGTCACATCATGTTTGTGGTGATTCAGGTCAAATAATCTGGATGAGAAAAAAAACAGTCTTCAAACATGAGCCTTGCTACCAGCTATGGCAAAACTCCTGATTTTTTTAACCGTGAGTTACCCGTTTAACTGTTGATCACAAAACATGACTTCTGGGGATGTGCGGTATCATTGTGTGATTGGTCACGACGAGATCATTGCGTGATTGGTCGTGGCGGGGTCATTGTACGATTGGTCACGGCGGGATCATTGTGTGATTGGTCACGGTGAGATCATTGTGTGATTGGTCAGGCGGGATCATTGCGTGATTGGTCATGACGGGATCTTTGTGTGATTGGTCACGGCGAGATCATTGTGTGATTGGTCAGGCGGGATCATTGCGTGATTGGTCAGGCAGGATCATTGTGTGATTGGTCATGGCGGGGTCATTGTGTGACTGGTCATGGGGGGGTCATTGTGTGATTGGTCACGGAAGGCGTCATTGTGTGATTGGTCTATGTCCTGTGCTGATCAGCTCTGCTTTTCGGAAAAAGGAGGCATTGTGGATGGGAAGAGGAACGAGGTTCTGAGCAGTACATGTAGTGCGTTTTTTATGAATGAAATGTAGATTTTTTTTTTAATTTCATGTTTTCTTCTTTTTGAGAAAATGTCCAAAGATTTAAGAAAAAAAGGATTCCATTGTTTTACTGTTGCTGCTGAAAGATGCAGGCTAGTTTTTTTTAATGCCCAAAACGTGTTCTGTGACATCTTTGACAATCAGTCTACGATCGGTTCATTGCCAATTTGTAAAGGTTTGCATTGATACTATTAATGAACATTCAGTACTTTCATTTATTTTGAATTCAGTTTTGGCTGCTGGCTGTCAGTGTAGCCAAGCAGACTTTTGATATGTTGTATTCAGCTGTAATAATAAAGGCAAACAGTGCAACCAATCCTGTGTGTTAAAGTTTAAAGTTTTTAAAATCAGGAATTCTGTTTGGAGCGTTTGCCTTATTTGGCGAGATTTCTCTGCCGCAAAACGTGCTTCCAAAGCTGGATTTTCCATAGATGTTTTAAGTGATTCAACATGTATTTGTCTTGTTTCTGCAGGTAAAAAGGAGCACAAGTAAAACCTTTTGTATGTTCATATAAGCGGAGTGAAGCTTGAATAAAGACTGGGTGCGAAGAAACACTGATTAGAAAGTTCAGATAAAATATCAGTAGATTCAGCTTTTTGTACGTGTGTGTGTACGTATGTGCATGTGTGTGTGCTTGCACGTGTGTGTGTTTGTGTGGGCACGTGTGCGTGCATGTGTGTGTGTGTGTATGTATGTGCATGTGTATGTGTGTGTGCTTGCACGTGTGTGTGTTTGTGTGGGCATGTGTGCGTGTGTATATGTGTGCGTGCGTGTGTGTGTGCGCGTGCTTACGTGTGTGTGTTTGCGTGGGTGTGTCTGTGCTTTTTGAAATTTCTCTAAGAGCGCCTATAGTGATTTGCATTTCCTCTGCATTAAAAAGCAACTTGATGTATGACTGTATGACCCATGCTTATAGTTTTAAAAAAAAATCCCGTGCAATACACATGAGAGTGATACCAAAGCAAGGCAATGCAGAACTGAAAAAGAATGTCCAATTTGAGTCCCTGAGCGCAGCCATCTTTCTTCCGAAAACGTCTTTGTTTCAGTCCTAAATTCGACACAGAAATGCACTCTCGAGTGGTGAGGTTCGTTATGACAATGTGTATGAACTCCCGTGCTTTAGCCCAGTGTAAAATTATCATTTATACTTATTGGTAGAATTATCAGGTATTTCTCATTTCTTTTTGTTTTCAGAGTGCTGGTACTGTTTTGCGTTCTCCTGCTTTTCATGTAAAGTCTGTATATTTGCGTTATGTTTTACCATCTGCTGTTTCTCCTGTGTGATTATGAGATATCCACTTTTTCCTGTTGAAAGTTTTTCATTTGGCACAGTGACTGTGCCACATACCTTTAACTGAATAAAGTGTAGTCTGTTGCATTATTTGTGATCCTTACTCTGAGTACAATGTTTGGATAACTTTTACTTGTGCTGACTGAAGTGCAAATGTTTTGTGCATTTCAAAAAATGAATGAATGAAAGCTAGATGGTGATAAGAAAAATCCTGATTCACATTTGATTACTCTTTTTTATTTTTTATTAAGACCTGTTCTCTGATCTGTAGATGAACTAGAATTTCCCCAAATGTATCTGCTTCAATAAAAGCTGGAGGTACTGTGGTATCAGTGGTTAAGTTTTTTTTTCTCCCTCAAAATCACCAGATTTACAATGATTTTTGGTGCATATGGTCAGGTGCAGAATTATATAAAATTGAATTGGAATCTTTTGCATGTGGAACCTTCTGTGCCCTACGTGATGTCTTATAAATAACCAAGTCATTTTGTGTTTGAGCAACAATTATGAGTTGACCAAAAGTCTGTCTGGGCACAGCCATTATGCCAAATTAAAAATAATTTAAAAAAAAAAATCAAATTGCTGGCTAAATATAAAGTATGGTGGTGATTAAATCAGTTGGAGTAAGTAGGAAGCCTTGTGATGTGTGATCTCCTGGGACTCAACCATAGAATACGTGGGTAATTTTTTGACATTTTTAAATGTCTGAAAGGTTGACTGAATCTTGAATTCTATTTGGAAAGCAAGGATCCACAGGAAAACTAATATTTAATCTGTGCCCAAATACTTGGAAACATTGCTTTCAAACAGGGTGTTGTTAATATCTGGAATGGTTTACCTCGATATGCAGTAAAAACAGACTCTGGTCGCGATTAAGAATATGTCTGGCACAAATCTGGATACAGCACTAAAATGGGCAGCATAACTAGTCTGCAGTCAATCTGTATGGTCAGCGTCCAACGCATAACACTGGGTTGAATTCTGAACGTTGCACGTTTGGCATCTTGTACAGCTCAATTCGTTTACACATCAATTTGCACAAGCTTGAGCTAAAAACACGCAGAGAGCACTGCAATAAGAGTTGCACGTCTTCTTTAAGAAAGGGTCTTGGCTGACTAAAATAATCCAGTCTAACCCCCACAATCCTCTGCGTGCCAAAATAAAGAACTGCAACCAGAGAAAGGTATAGCCCACTGTGGGATGGTATACAGTTAAATTTGATAATCCGTTGATGAATAACTGTTGGACTGTGTGTACTTCGGCTATATTTGTCCAATAGATTTTGTAAAAATTCCTTCGTCGGCTAATCCAACAGTTTGCAGTCTCCTCACTCGCTTCATTTTTTTACGTGTTGGCGCACGTACAGACATAATCTGAATAAGGGGGAAAATTCCTGTCTTTTATCAAAGCATACGGATATTACACAGTTCCGTCCATGGACCTTGTGCACATTGCATGCTTACGAATATTAGTTAGTGAACGACGTTTAGTCTAATAACCTTTAGCAAGCAGTTTCCATCGGACAGATTGACCGCCTAACTCTACTTTCCAGTTTTAATTAGTGAGATGGACACTGGAGAGCCGGAGAAGAATGGCCTAAAATGTCAGGTAAGCATTAACCCCCGTTTAACGTTTTTTACTGTCTTTAGTAGTTAAATGTTGGTGATATATATTCGACTAACTAGCAAACAAGCCCACTTCGCAGTCGTGTTATGCAGATGACGCGGAGGGTGAGAAAAAAGTTGTATGTGTTCTTCTGAATTGTTCTCAAGATTACTATAGTGTGTGAACACGCCCTGGAAACATTAAAAATATGCCAACACCATATTACTGTCCAGCGTGTTTTGTTTGCTGTATATCATAATGTTATATTTTAGAGAGCGCAAATGCTAGGCTAACGTTACGAGCATTAGAGACCATTATGCTAGCGATTATGCCTTTTTTTTACAGCATTCTAAATCTTAAGTAAATATGCCGAGTATAAACATTTCAAATACCTATTTAATTTGATACTTTTTGGAGAGCTAGCTACTGGAGTGTGTTCCATCAGTTAGAATTTACCAACAAAGTACACCAATTGCCAAAGCGAGCCTAAGTAAGGTTGCTAGTTACATTTTTGTCAGGTTAATGCGCCTGTTGTTAAAGTTTTTTTTTTTTTTTTTTGTCTTTAAACCCATGTGCCATTACTTCAGAAAGATTGAATCTCCGTGCAAGCTCCGGAAGAGGTCAAAGACTGGTCAGAGCCAGGAAGTTGTCATAACGACTCGCATGACCAAACCAGCGAGAGGAGAAGTGTCGCTGGATAATTTCACCCAATCATCAAAGACCAAAAAGAGTCTCACGCCAGTACTTGACACATCGGGACAGTACACGAGTTGGCTGTGTGGTTTTTGATCGTTGTAGGTTTAAAAGCCACAGGATTGTGAGGTCAGGATTGTGAGGTCATGGAGTTGCTCGACTCCAGTGAAGGGATTTATTTACCTGTTGTGAAAGCTGGTGCAATAAAGACAGAGAGAGAAGAACTGGGCTGCTCTCCATTGGAGTGCCCGACTCAGGAAAACCTACAGGAAACCAACGAATGGTTCGAAAGTGCAGAAGAGACTCCTGGAACCAGCCTGAGTTACAACATCGTAAAGATTGAGACAGAAGAACTGGATCGTATTAAGCGTGAGCAACACGCTGACACCCTAATTAAGACAGAAGCTGGTGAGCAATGCTGTGCGGAACCAGATCAAGTCATTGTCCCTGAGCCTGGTGAACATGCTGTTGGTACGGTGCAGAGTGAATCCCATCTGTGGTTTCCCCAGGCTGCTACTGAGACACATCCGCAGATGTACCCCACTGGGGTCCCATATTTCTGCACTGTGTGTAGTAAGACCTTCCGCCATTTACAGAGCTTAAAAGAGCATCAGATAGTGCACACGACAGAGAAACAGCACATCTGCACAGACTGCGGGAAGAATTTCAAGAGATCAAAAAGCCTGGTCATTCATAAGCGCATTCACACAGGAGAGAGACCGTACAGTTGCACCGACTGTGGAAAGAGTTTTGGGCGGTTAGGAACCCTAAAGACTCACCAGAGAATTCACACGGGAGAAAAGCCGTACTCCTGTTCAGAATGTGGTAAATGCTTCAATCAACTGGAGCACTTAAAATCACATTATCAAATTCACACGGGAAGGAAGCCGTACTCTTGTACACAATGTGGAATGAATTTCGGTCATTTAGGAACCTTAAGGAATCATTTTCGCACCCACACAGGAGAGAAACCATACTCTTGTGCAGAATGCGGAAAGAGTTTTTCACAATTGGGAACCTTGAAGACTCATCAGCGTATTCATACAGGGGAGAAACCGCACTCTTGCTCAGAATGTGGGAGGCGTTTTAATCAGTTAGAACACTTGAGGACACACCAGAGAACGCACACAGGAGAGAAACCATATCCTTGCAAAGAGTGTGGGAAATGCTTTAACCAATTAGAGCACTTACGAACACACTTGCGAATTCACACAGGAGAGAGACCATACTCATGCACAGTATGTGGAAAGAGTTTTGGTGCCTTCGGAACTTTTAGAGACCACCAGAAAATCCACACTGGAGAGAAACCGTATGTTTGCACACAGTGTGGGAAGAGTTTCAAACAGATGGAAAGTTTAATGCGGCATCAGAGAATTCACACCGGGGAGAAACCGTACACTTGTACTGACTGTGGAAAGAGGTTCAGTCAGTCGTGGAACCTGAAAATTCATCAGCGAAATCACAAGAAGGAATCCCCCGAACCCAAGAGTGCAGATACTGAATGAATTGATACAGTCCTCCCACTATGAGGTCTGTCCCTTTAAGCAGAAATGTACGTGTTACTCATTGTTATTGCTTAATCAGCATTTTCTGGTACTGCAGGAGACTCATACGTGTACACAAATTCAGTTAGTGTCATTATTTTATCGTTTATTTTTAAATTATTCTAGTATGTGGGGCTGCTGGGTGGCTCACTCAATAAAAGTGCCGTTTGAGGCGAAAGAGCGAGCGCCACGGACTTGGATCGTATCTGACTCGTTCCAGAACTTTTTTAACAGTTTCTTTTTTAAAAAAAAGTGTTCCAGTATTGCAATACAAAAGGAAGTGATGTCATAGGGACATCCTCAACTGCTCACCCATTGGCTCACTCACAATTAGAGCCCAGACAGGGCTCTAATTAAGCAAAGCCCTGTGTCTCCAGTGTGCTTATCTTCAGGAAAAAGAACAGCCTGTCACAGTTTTACCTCAGGGACTTTGATCTCTGGACCTGAAGGTGACCTGGTTTCCATGAATTCTTGTGATCTTTAGTTAGACAGTTGGGTCAAAGACTTTTTTCTGGTTGAGAACAAAATTGACCCTTGCTTTAAAAAATTATGACATAGAGGTGCTCATGAAGCCATACTGGTGTTCTGTGACGGATGTGGTTTCTCCAGTCTTACCAGACACTAGATACCCATGAGGAACCATTTACTAATGGAGCTGCTGTTTTTACCAGAAAAAACGGACACTTTTTTCAAAATCAACTACAGTCATGAAATGAACACTGCCACCACGAGAAACAAGAAGTGGCAAATGACCCGGTCTGTGACCAGGCTTATGCTGTCTGTTCAAATCTGTGTGTTATTCGAGTGAGTCTACAGGTGTGGGTACCATGTGACCACGCCCTCACAGCTGTTGATCCAATGGCCTGATGGAATTTTGGAAGTGAGCAGGTTTATTATGCGGTTGAAATTTGGCAGAATGGCCGCACAGTGTAACATTTGGTCTATTTTCCAGTTATGATTTGTGGGAATGTGCATTAAGATGATGGAGAAGAATGGCCTAAAGCATCAGCCCCCGTATAACGTTTTTTCTGCCGTTATCTACCCAGATAATGCAGACAGCGAGGAAAAAGATGTATTTGTGTTGTTCTCAAGATTACTATAACGTAAACACGATGTGTAAATATTAAAATATGCCCAAACCATATTACTCTCAAGCGTGTTTTCCTGCGTGTAATGTGTTTTAACGTTATATTTCAGATATAGCAAATGCGGCTACGAGCATTCAGAACACACTGTGTGAGTGTTTGTGGTGAATAGAACAGGACAACAGGACTCCTGCAGGCATGTAGGACCGGTCCACTGTCCACATCATCACTCTGATTGAATATCTTCCTTATGTCAGGGAAAGATAATCAAAGCTTTTTACCCAGGCATTGGAAACAGTGAAGCTTCTTTGTGAGGGTTTTAACCATATTTAATGTTGCTGTCTGGTACAAATCTGACAGCTATGAAAACATGGCCTTAGCCTATTCCACTTGTCTAGTCAGTCTCTGTGACAGCTTTGGGATTTTTACCTCTAACTTTCCACAACTCGTGCAAGACTAACAATCTTTTCCAGGTACGTGCAATCTACAATAGAGGTGTAGCTTAAAATTATAAATAGAATCCTGCAAATAGAATTTGCCCTTGTACAAACAGGAGAGTATATTCATTAAATTCTGTTTAAAAAATTTTTTTACATTTTTTTTTTCATTTTTTAAACTGTGATAATCAATTGGCAATATATTTTCCGTATGAAATTGTTCTTCTTTTTTTGTTGTGTGGGTCACTTTATAAAGATCCTTACAAACATGAGAGTAAAATGAAACACCAGTGTTGGTGTTGTTTTTGTGTCCTTTACAGGGTTTAATTTTTACTTTGTTGAAATTTCCCAACTACATAGACTCAGCTGCCATGCATGTGATGCAGTGCCTAGATTATGTGTATTCAGATATATATGTAACTTAACATGCAGCACAGGAAATTAGACCTTATCACTCAGAGATTGTGAGGGACCCTGTAAATAAAGGCTTAATTGTCAGATTGGTCTCTGTTTCAGAGGTTAAGTTGTACTGCTGAAGTGAAAATGGCTGTTTTTAGTGCAAAGCAAATGGTGAACTTTTCCTGTTTCCTCCTTTTAAAAGGGAAATAAATGTTTGTTTCAGTCCTAAATTCCACTCAAAAATGCACTCCTGAGCGACAAGGTTCTTTATCACTGTGAATGTGTGTGAACTTCCTTGTTTTGTCCCAGTGTAAAATGATAATTTATGATTGCCTGGTTTCACTTATTGGTGGAATTATCAGGTATCTTTCATTTCTATTTTGTTTTCAGAGTGCTGGTACTGTTTTGCGTTCTCCTGCTTTTCCTGTAAAGTCTGTATATTTGCTTATTTTTTACCATGTGCTGTTTCCCCTGTGTGAGTACACTATATCCACTTTTTCTTGTTAATAGTGACAAAAAAGTTTTTAATTGGTTGGCACTGTGAATGTGCCACAGACCTGTTAACTGAATAAAATGTGGGTCTGTTGCAAAGTGTTTGGATAACTTATCCGCATTGACTGAAGTAAAAATGTTTTGTGCATTTCCAAAAATGAATGAATGAAAGCTAGATGGTGATAAGAAAAATGCCGATTTACGTTTGATTACTCTTTTTATTAAGACCTGTTTTCTGATCTGTAGATGAGCTATAAGTTCCCCAAATGTATCTGCTTCAATAAAAGCTGAAGGGTACTGTGGTATCAGTGGTTCTCTTATGTGCATTTAAGTGGGGGTACAGCGGGTCCGTTCACCCCGATTCTCAGTACACTTTTACATTTCCTGGCTTTATGAGCTGTATTTGAAGTTTCCGATTTCTCATCTTGCGTCTTGGGGGTACAGGTAGCATATTACAGTGGAGTTTACATTTTTTATGGGTCCCAAATGGCCATTTTAATTTGTTTATTATTCCAAATCAACAGATTGCCCATGTTTTTTTTTTGTTTTTTTTTTGGTGCGTATGGTCAGGTAAAGAATTATGACAAAAATTCCAAGATTCCGATCCATGTTTTCGTATGTGGAAACTTAATTACCCTACATGATGTATAAATAAGCATGTCATTTTGTGTTTGAGCAAAATTTATGAGCTGACCAACGTTTGTCTGAGCCCAGCAGAGAGCACTGGCATTTCCACGACTTCTTCTTTAAGAGAAGGTCGTCGCGCGCTCAAATAATCATCTCTCACTCCCACAATCCTCAGCGTGCCAAACTGAATAACTGCAACACAGGAAAGATATATCCCCCAGACGACTGTATACAGTTTAAGTTAGTAATTTAGTGATGAATAACTGCTGTACTGTGTATTCGTAGGCTACATGTGTCCGAAATATTTATTTAAAAATTTCCTTCAGCGGCTAACCCAACCCCCTGCTCTCCCCCAATCACTGCGTGCTTACTAATGTAGGTGAGCAGGGTTCGACAACACTTAGCGAGGACTTTCAATCGGACAGAATGGCCGCTCTATTTATTTAACATTTAGTTTATTTTCCAGTTTTAATCAGTGGGAATGTAAATTAAGATGACAGAGAAGAACGTCCTAAAATGTAAGGTAAGCATTAGCCCCCGTATAACGTTTGTACTGCTGTTATCTAGGTAGCTAGATAGTGTGAGTATTGTTACATAGCCTTGCCGGTGTTGTATGTTTGGCTAACTATAAACCAAGTTGACTAGCTAGCGGGATACCCGGATAACGCGGACAACGATGGAAAAAGTTGTATTTTTGCTTCCGAGTTCTTCTCAAGATTACCATAACGTAAACACGATGTGTAAATATTAAAACTATGACCTCTTGACTAAACCAGATGTTACTCTCGTGTTTTGCTGCATCTCATGCTATAACGTTATATTTCATATCGCAAATGCTAGCCACGAGCGTTCAAAACCATTATGCTTTTTTGCTAAATTCTAAATATAAAGTATGTTTAAGTGAAATTGCCTGTTTATATTTAATCCATTTTGGAGAGCTATCTTGGAATATGTTGCATAGTATTTCCGTTACAATTGGTTGCATCAGATAAAACTTGCCAGTACACCAAACAAATCAAGCCAAATGAACGTTGCTAGTTAGATTTTTGTCGTGTTAGCGGGGTTGTTGTTAAAGTTTGTCTCTTTTATTTTTGTCTTTTTAAAACCCATGTGTCATTACTTTGGAAAGTTTGAGTCTCCGTGCAAGCTCTGGAAGAGGTCAAAGACTGGTCAGAGCCAGGAAGTTGTCATAACGACTTGCATGACCAAACCAGACAGAGGAGCATCGCTGGATAATTGCATAAAATAATGAAAACAGACTTACTCAAGTACGTGACACATGATCTGGATAGTAGATGACATACACAAGTTGTTTGTATGGTTTTTAATATTTGTCGTCTGAAAAACCACAGGATTGTGAGGTCATGGAGTCGCTCGGCTCCAGTGAAGGGATTTATTTACCTGTTGTGAAAGCTGGTGCGATAAAGACAGAGAGAGAAGAACTGGACTGCTCTCCATTGGAGTGCCCGACTCAGGAAAACCTACAGGAATCCCAACATTACAGAGATGCGTCACAAAGTGAAACCAACGAATGTCTCGAAAGTGCGGAAGAGACTCCTGGAACCAGCTTAAGGTACAACATCCCAAAGATGGAGACAGAAGAACTGGACCGTATTAAGCATGAGCAACACGCTGACACCCTAATTAAGACAGAAACTGGTGAGCAAAGCTGTGTGGAAACCGATAACGAAATGTTTCCCTACACTGAGACGTTTCGGGATTCACAGAGCTTACGAGAAGATCAGCTAGTTCACACAGGAGAAGAACAGCACATATGCACAGACTGTGGGAAGAATTTCAAGAGATTAAAAAGTATGGTGAGACATAAGCGCATTCACACAGGAGAGAGACCATACGGTTGCACAGACTGTGGAAAGAGTTTTGGGCGGTTGGGAACCCTAAAGACTCATCAGAGAATTCACACGGGAGAAAAGCCGTACTCCTGTGCAGATTGTGGTAAATGCTTCAATCAACTGGAGCACTTAAAATCACATTATCAAATTCACTCGGGAAGGAAGCCGTACTCTTGTACACACTGTGGGATGAATTTTGGTCAGTTAGGAACTCTAAAGAATCATTTACGGACACACACAGGAGAGAAACCGTACTCTTGTGCAGAATGCGGAAAGAGTTTTTCACAGTTGGGAACCTTGAAGACTCATCAGCGTATTCATACAGGGGAGAAACCGCACTCTTGCTCAGAATGTGGGAGGCGTTTTAATCAGTTAGAACACTTGAGGTCACACCAGAGAACGCACACAGGAGAGAAACCATATCCTTGCAAAGAGTGTGGGAAATGCTTTAACCAATTAGAGCACTTACGAACACACTTGCGAATTCACACAGGAGAGAGACCATACTCATGCACAGTATGTGGAAAGAGTTTTAATGCCTTTGGAACTTTTAGAAAACATCAAAGGATCCACACAGGAGAGAAGCCGTATGTTTGCACACAGTGTGGGAAGAGTTTCAGACAGGTGGACAGTTTAATGCGGCATCAGAGAATTCACACCGGGGAGAAACCGTACACTTGTACCGACTGTGGAAAAAAGTTCAGTCAGTCAGGGACCTTGAAAAATCATCAGCGAAATCACAAGAAGGAATCCCCTGAACCCAAGAGTGCAGACAGTGTTCAGTAACTGAGTGAGCTTATACAGTCCTCCCACCACGAGGTCTGTCCTTTTAAGCAGAAATGTACGTGTTACTCATTGTTATTGCTTAATCAACATTTTCCAGTACTGTGGGTTCGAGACTCTACGTTTTACGTGTGCCTGCAGTTTGGGTTCATTCCAGTCGCTTATTTTCACTCCTGCCATCTTCAGGTGAAGCGTCAAATCCTTCAACGAGAAGCAAATTTCTATGGTGATGACATCGTCCCCATTATTTTCAGTGAGAGGCGATTCTTTACATACGCAAGGCATGCTGGGATAGCTGAGCAATGGAAGGCAAGCTGGGGAAGGGACCATGAGTGATGGGGGAACCTGGTGCGCTAACCAATCGGATTAAAGGTCTGAAGTGTAAATTGTCTTGCATTTAAAATTTTTATTTCCCCATTCCATAGTTCTGTCAAGGAGAGCCCATTTATTTTGCTGTGTTGGGATTTCCCATATATATACTATTGATATACATTTAATAAACACAGTGTGTCAAAAATAGAAAACACCCACAAGCTACCAACTGTGGGAGGCAAGAGCGGTACCAGGCGATTTCGTCGGAGGGTGTGTGTCTTCACCCTTCCTCATGTCCTTCCCTCGCTCCTTAGCGCCACCCACTGGAGGACGCAAATAAGAGATGCAGGGATGGTATACGACAGGGGTCGTGTATCAGTCTTATCCAGAAAGGGCCGGTGTGAATGCAGGCTTTTGTCCCAACTGAGGAGTAACACACCTGATTCTCCAAATCAACCTCTAGAGTAGTCTTTGCTAAGGACCTTGATTAGTAGAATCAGGTGTGTCACTG
Source organism: Anguilla pacifica (assembly GCA_039654925.1). Classification (NCBI taxonomy): domain Eukaryota; kingdom Metazoa; phylum Chordata; class Actinopteri; order Anguilliformes; family Anguillidae; genus Anguilla; species Anguilla pacifica. The sequence goes on from CM077288.1 coordinate 68,534,884, forward strand.
CTTGGCTAGAACAGAAGCCTGCACCCACACCGGCCGTTTCTGGATAAGATTGAGGACCTCTGGTATACGAGAACGGTGGTATCGAGGCAACTTGTGTTAGGTAAATGGGATGTCCTTGCTCAGCGAAGTGTCAGTTTGAAGCCACATCAATTACAGGCTTAGCAGAGGTGGATCCACAGGTGGATCATTCGTACGGCAAGCATTCCAAAAAAATACTTCTGCAAAGGCGGCACTTGTGTATCCTCACTGAAGCTTCCTCCGAGAGTCTCCTCACCCTTCTCTCCTCTCTTCCAAGCAGCATTAAACAGATTGGAATGTGCTTGACGATAGTTGACCTCGATTGGTGTTTGGGATCTCTCAAGGACTGAGGAGACAAGGATGAATGAAATAAGCGATTGGAATGAGACCTAAGTTTACATCATTTATTTGTAAGTGTTCCAGTATAGCAGTAAAAAAAGAAGTGATGTCATAGGGACATCCCCAACTGCTCACCCATTGGCTCGTGCATTCGCTCAGGGCTCTTATTAAGCAAAGCCCTGTGTCTCCAGTGTGCTTATCTTCAGGAAAGAACAACCTCCCAAAGTTTTACATCAGGGGCTTTGATCTCTGGACCTGAAGGTGACCTGGTTTCCATGAATTCCTGTGACCTTTAGTTGGACAGCTGGGACCAACAGTGACTCTTGCTCTACAAATGAACCTGAGGTGCTCGTAAAGCCACACTGGTGCTCTGTCAAGGATGTGGTTTCTCCAGCCTCACCAGAGAGTAGATGACCACAAGGAACAATCTGAACCTCAAATCCATTTAAGGATGTATAACAAAAATACATTGTTATATCCTGCAGTGTTGTTAATGGAGACAGAGCACACTGTGTGACTGTCGGTGGTGAATATGAGAAGACAACGGGATTCCTGCAGGCATTTAGGACCAGTCCACGGTCCACATCATCACTCTGAATGAATATCTTTCTTTTACTGGACAGAAAATAATAAAAGCTTTTATACCTTGGATAGGGACCATGAAGTATCTCTGTAAGGGCTTTAATTATATTTAAAGTTGCTGTCTGACACAAATCTGACAACTATAACATGGCCATAGCCTATTCCACAGGCAGTCTAGGCAGTCTCTGTGACAGCTCTTGGATTTGTACTTTAAACTTTTGGTAGATATGTACTATCTACTATAGTAGCTTGTGTTGCTTAAAATATTGTTGGTAGTATTTTCACTTCCACAATAATAATTGTACTTATACAATAATGTATTCATTCATTTCTGTAAAAAAAACTGATGATCAGTTGGTAATATTTTTGCTGTTTTAAATCGTACTTCCTTTGTTGTGTGGGACATTTTAAAAAGATCCCTACAGGCATAAGAGTAAAATAAAACACCATGCTTAACAGGAATTCATGATCCTTCACTGGAACCACAACTGATTGGTACCACTGGAACCACACAACTATGGCAACTGATTCAGTTGCCATAGACGCGATGCAGTGACTAGATTATGTGTATTAAAACATGTACATTACTTAACATATAGCACAGGAAATTAGACCTTATCACATAGAGATTGTGAGGGACCATATAAATAAAGGCTTCTCTTAACTGTGTGTCAGAGTGGTCTCTGTTTCCAAGGTGAAGCTGTACTGCTGCTGTCAAAAAGTAGTTTTAAGTGCAAAGCAATGGTAAACTTTTCTGAATGTAATGACAAACGTTTCTGTTTTTTTTTTTTTTTTTAAAGGAGGAGGGACAATTTTTTTCATTTTAAAGCCTAACTTCCGCAGAATCTTATTCATTGAATGCAACCTGACATATTATTTGTAACATAATTGAATTTTAGTCCATTATAACTCTGAAAGCAGTGACTTGAATGGTGTTACGTCCCCAGCCTCTGCTTGCCTGAGTAGTGCAGGTGGAGGTAATACCCAATTGCTTAATTGCTTGATTGCCTCCACCTGCCTGTGGCCCAATATAAGCCCTGCAGTATGAGGCTGGGGTGATTCTTCTTTCAGCTTTCTTTTGTGTGTGGCTTGTGGTTTGATTTGTGGTTTTGGGTTTGTAGTTTTTGTGAAGACTGTTTTGTTTGAACTTTGTGGGTTTTCCTTTGTTTTAGTTTGTGATTAGTTTGTTATCAATTCTAATAAATGTCTGAGTTTGTGTTTTTAGATGAGTTTCTGTCTCGCTTTTGGTACTTTGGACTCTGTTGTTGCGGCCCTGCGAGCCGGCCGTAACAAAATGGGAGCTCGTCCAGGATATGCCATCCCAATTCTGACACCACGGACACTCAGACTTCCCTGCGTCGTGCGTGCGCAGACCTTCCTGCGGCGTGCGTGCGCAGACCTTCCTGCGACGACGCGCGCAGACTTCCCTGCGGCGTGCGTGCGCAGACCTTCCTGCGGCGTGCGTGCGCAGACCTTCCTGCGACGACGCGCGCAGACTTCCCTGCGGCGTGCGTGCGCAGACTTCCTTGGACATTTCGGTCATTTGCAGTTTTTGTTTGTATAAAAAAACAAAAGGACCAATGTACCTTTTATAGTTTTTCTTCTTTTTTTTTGTCTTATGGGTGGGGGTGTTACGTCCCCAGCCTCTGCTTGCCTGGGTAGTGCAGGTGGAGGTAATACCCAGTTGCTTACTTGCTTGATTGCCTCCACCTGCCTGTGGCCCAATATAAGCCCTGCAGTATGAGGCTGGGGAGAGTCTTCTTTCAGGTTTCTTTTGTGTTTGGTTTGTGGTTTGATTTGTGGTTTTTTGTTTGTAGTTTGTGAAGACCGTTTTGTTTGAACTTGGTGGGTTTTCCTTTGTTTTAGTTTGTGATTAGTTTGTTATTAATTCTAATAAATGTCTGAGTTTGTGTTTTTAGATGAGTTTCTGTCTCGCTTTTGGTACTTTGGACTCTGTTGCGGCCCTGCGAGCCGGCCGTAACAAATGGGGATAAACTGTGGTAGCAGACCAGGGGAGCCACCAGGGGGAGCCACTTGCACATCCAAACGGCCAACATGGCTGAGCAGGCCTGGCTGAAACCATCAGCCCAAAACCTTAACTGAACATTTTTTTTCTACCTTTTTTATCTTTAACTTTAATTTTTCCTTCTTAAAAAAACCTAGCAAAACAGCAGATCAGAGCTTCGGAGGACTGCAGAGAACAACAGCAGCAGTCGGCAGCAGGCAAATCTCTGGGAACTCATCTCGAGCTGAACTGAACGATCGAGGATACTGCTCAGACAGATCTACCAGGACGTTTTTCACCAAACTGAGTGAAAATGTTTTTTTTTTTTTAAATCTGGGACATGATTGATTGAACGGATGTATATATCCAAAGCAGTACATTTGGTTACAAGTGAACCACAACAGGGAGACAGATCAGCAAGTGTAGGAGGTATCTACTACCTACTGTTCCACAGGTTGACTCGAGTCACTATCAAAGGAGGGCCACAGTTTCTTCAGGTCTTTGTGTTTTCCTTCCAATGAGTAGTCGTGGACTGTGGGTGCTTTGGCCAATCATTGACTTTAAGCACTGACGTTCTGAAAAGCAGTCCCTCCAGGACTGGAGTCTGTCACCACTGGACGAATGTGAGCTTATCTCCAGTCTGTTGGAAAGAGAGCCCAGCTGATCCCGTTCCTCTCAGGGATGTTGTTCCCCGTTGTTTGTGGAAGGGCTCTCACGCCACGTGTGGCATTTGCCATGGCTGTGACGCGCCTGACCGCGATTTGTGAGGCGATGCTGAAGCAGTGAGCGTGAAATTCCTTCCTCCAGATAAACGGCTCCTTGTTCTTGAGTCTGCGCATGGGTCAAAACTCTCACAATCATGTTTACGTCTCGCTGATCGCAGTTCATGCAAGAACATGCAAGAACATGCAAAAAAATAAACCCCAAAACAATCAGTAACGCCGGCGGTGTGCTCTCTCAGGTGAAGTTAGCTAGCGAGAGATCCGATCGCGTTTCTGCAGGGCGTGCGCTTTAATCTGTGGGGAAAAAAAGACCCGCATCGCATAACTCAGTGGTGAATGGGGACGTATCGCGTGCACGGAGTTAAAACCCGTCAGTCATGCGTCTGCTTTTACACGCATCACAAAGCGTGGCTGCGCACTGGATAATGACCGTGTGGGATGAAAAGGGTCTCTACCTGTCCATGTCACCTGTGTGTAACTTGAGACCTCAGGGAACCGCGCCACAGCCGCGCTGGAGTCCCCAAACTCCAAAAAAAAACAAAACCAGACACAGGACCTTCCTGGGAAATACATTACGTTACATTTATATGGCGGATGCTTTTATCGGAAGCGTCTTTATGGGCAGCAGTGTAGTATACTGGCTAAGGAGTTGGTCTTTTAGGACCAGAGATACCGCAGGTCCTTCCTTCCTGTTGTTGTCAGACTTTACAATCAGCACTGCTCCTAGTAGACCGCACACACCACTCATGTGCAACCCACTCACTTTTTGGTGCAATTCACTCGTGCAATATAATAATATAAAGTGTACCAAACTGTGCATTGTTTGTATATTGTTTGTATATATTATATCTATTATATTTTTTACTCCCCTTGCTATTGCACTGTCCCTTCTGCTGCTGTAATACTGCAAATTTCCCTGCTGTGGGACTAATAAAGGATTACCTTATCTTATCTTCTCTTATCTTTTAACCTAAAGGTCGCAGGTTCAATTCCTAGGTAGGACACTGCCGTTGTACCCTTGAGCAAGGCACTTAACCTGCATTGCTTCAATATATATATGTATATATCTAGCTGTAAAATGGATGCATTGTCACTCTGGATCAGAGCATATGCTAAATGTCTGCAATGTAATGTAATGCAAAGCGATGTACAGTAAGTCCGTACCGAAGGTCACTGGGAAATGTGGAGTTTAGAGCCAGATGGGGGCTTTGAGGAAAGGTCTTCTCAATATATTTCCTCTTTAAGGCTGCATTAAGCTGACTGACTCTCCTCTAATGATTGGCCATCTGGACCTTCTGCTAAGTGCTCATTGGTCACATCTTTGAACAGAGCTGTAAGCCCCACTGAAAGCGAGGTGTGGAAATCCAGGTATGCAAATACATGCTTCACATGCATGCGTTTGAAATGTGCACAATGCAAAGGTTTTTTTTGAGGAGGGGGGGGGGGGCGGTAGAGGGGCTGTTCAAACAGAGCCCTGTGGAGCCCCACAGGTATTGTACAGAATGGTATTAACGGGCTTGTTGAGCCCTGCCTCCCCTGTATGGCTAGAACACCCAACACCCGTAAGCCGTGCTCAGTTCCTTGTGTTTGTGTGCGTGTCTGTGTGTGTGTGTGTGTGCGTATGCGTGTGTGTGTGTCTGTGTGTGTGTGTGTATGTGAGTGTGTGAGTAAGTGAGGGTGTGGTGTGTGAGTGAGTGTGTGTGCGTGTGTGTATGTGAGTGAGTGAGTGTGTGTGCGTGTGTGTGTGTGTGTGTGCGTATGCGTGTGTGTGTCTGTGTGTGTGTGTGTATGTGAGTGTGTGAGTAAGTGAGGGTGTGGTGTGTGAGTGTGTGTGCGTATGTGCGTGTGTGTGCGTATGCGTGTATGTGTGTGTGAGTGTGTATGTGAGTGAGTGAGTGCGTGTGTGTGTATGTGAGTGAGTGTGCGTGCGAGTGAGTGAGTGAGTGAGTGAGTGAGCGTATATGTGTCTGTGTGTGTGTGTGTGTGAGTGAGTGAGTGGCTGTGTGTGTTTGTGTGTATGTGAGTGTGTGAGTAAGTGAGGGTGTGGTGTGTGAGTGAGTGGGGAGGGAGACAGAGACAAGCTGACGGCCAGTGTCCGTGTGTTACATTGAGGGTATTTTTATTGCAATATATCATAGCTGATTAATAGGCCCAGGAAAGCGCGGTTCTGCAGGGGTAATACTGTGATACGGAACAAGCAGCCTCATGTCTTCCGTGTGTGTGTGGCACATGGATGTGTCCTTTCCTGCTTATTTTAACTTCCAGCTGATAAATGACTGTGAGACTGAGGGTCGACCAGAACGTGAAGCATTCTGCCATGACCACAGCCGCAGGTTTCCCAGCGAGCGAGCATGGGGCCAGTGTGCCAGCGAGCGAGCGGCCAGTGTGCCAGCGAGCGAGCGGCCAGTGTGCCAGCGAGCAGGCGGCCAGTGTGCCAGCGAGCGAGCGAGCGGCCAGTGTGCCAGCGAGCGAGCGGCCAGTGTGCCAGCGAGCATGCGGCCAGTGTGCCAGCGAGCATGCGGCCAGTGTGCCAGCGAGCATGCGGCCAGTGTGCCAGCGAGCGAGCATGCGGCCAGTCCGCCAGCGAGCGAGCGGCCAGTGTGCCAGCGAGCGAGCGAGCGGCCAGTGTGCCAGCGAGCGAGCGAGCGGCCAGTGTGCCAGCGAGCATGCGGCCAGTGTGCCAGCGAGCATGCGGCCAGTGTGCCAGCGAGCGAGCGGCCAGTCCGCCAGCGAGCGAGCGGCCAGTGTGCCAGCGAGCGAGCGAGCGGCCAGTGTGCCAGCGAGCATGCGGCCAGTGTGCCAGCGAGCGAGCGGCCAGTGTGCCAGCGAGCGAGCGGCCAGTGTGCCAGCGAGCGAGTGGCCAGTGTGCCAGCGAGCATGCGGCCAGTGTGCCAGCGAGCATGCGGCCAGTCCGCCAGCGAGCGAGCGGCCAGTGTGCCAGCGAGCATGTGGCCAGTGTGCCAGCGAGCATGCGGCCAGTGTGCCAGCGAGCATGCGGCCAGTCCGCCAGCGAGCGAGCGGCCAGTGTGCCAGCGAGCATGCGGCCAGTGTGCCAGCGAGCGAGCGAGCGGCCAGTGTGCCAGCGAGCATGCGGCCAGTGTGCCAGCGAGCGAGTGGCCAGTGTGCCAGCGAGCGAGTGGCCAGTGTGCCAGCGAGCATGCGGCCAGTGTGCCAGCGAGCGAGCGAGCGGCCAGTGTGCCAGCGAGCGAGCATGCGGGCAGTGTGCCAGCGAGCGAGCGGGCAGTGTGCCAGAGAGTGAGCGGCCAGTGTGCCAGCGAGCGAGTGGCCAGTGTGCCAGCGAGCGAGTGGCCAGTGTGCCAGCGAGCATGCGGGCAGTGTGCCAGCGAGCATGCGGGCAGTGTGCCAGCGAGCGAGCATGCGGGCAGTGTGCCAGCGAGCATGCGGGCAGTGTGCCAGCGGTGTGAAAATGGCCGTGGCAGCGCACCCGTCTCAGGCAGTCAGGGCCATCTCCCGCCAGTAAGCCCTCCTGTACGGAGTTTACCTTCTGATAAATGGAAATTAGCCAAAGGTTAATTTTGTACAGACATCAGGAAGAATGTTTTTTTAAGGCAGACGGTAGTCAATGTGTGGAACAGCCTGTCGGGTCACGTAGGAGAGCCAGAAACTCTGGGGGTTTTCAAGACCAGGCTTGATACGGTGTTAGATACTGTCTAGTCTGGAGGTAAATCAGAGCACTAGGTACAATTTAGTCAGGAAAATGGCGAGCATTGTTGGGATGAATGCCCTGTTCTCGTTGTTGTGTTGTGTTGTGTTGTATTATGTTGTGTTGTGTTGTGTTGTGTTGTGTTATATTATGTTGTGCTGTGTTGTGTTGTGTTGTGTTGTGTTAAAACAGAATAGTTGGTGAATTCTGCCGCCTGTGGGCCGCTGTAGTGCCGATGTGCAGACGTAGTGCTGACGGCTGTTGCCGACGGCGGTCCGATAGGCGCTAGCAAACGGGCGCTGATATAGATCATGCAGACTAAGCAGGTCTGCCTGTCTCACAGTGCCAGCTGAAGACTTAAAAAACACTGATTCAGTGAACTCTGCCGACACCGCAAGTTGTCTATTTTTTTTATTTAGAGAAAGGTGAATAAAAACAAGGAATACACACAATAAAAATAACCTGTATTAGTAATCCATAATCCAAAAGCCAGTTAGTTACACAGAAAATGAGAGCAGTTCTTGTTGAAATTGTCAACCGGCCGTTCAGTCTCAGGACTGATTCTTTTAATCTTAGGTGCTGCACTTAAAAAACAAAAAAAAACTGTGCCTGGAGTTCTTTTCTTTGCTGAAGATGAGTGATTGTCAGTTTTCCCCAAAGGCACTGAACAGAAAATACACATAATCACCACCTGCCCTCAAATGCAAGCACAAAGCGATGCGATCTTCCCTGCCCGTGCTTTGGTTTAACGTGTCAGCCCTTTTGAAAGAACAGCACCTGCTCAAGACACAGCCCTCACCTCTGGGCTCTGTTTACTAAGACAGTACAGTACAGCGTCTGAGGTTCAAATCTGGGTACAAAAAAAAACATATATTAGTATAATTTAAACAAAAAGAGACTAAACTGGCGATGGATGGAAGCACATTTACGCTATGGCTTATTCATATGATAGAAACTGCCCACCACCTCTACTGTGCTCTAATGGCCTGGCTCTACAGTCTTATATTTCCTCAGTCCTTTGTGCTGTGGCTCCTGTGCTCAGCTTTTCCGTCGGTGGTGTACTGGGGTCCTCCTGAGCCGTTTCTCCCCGAGGCGGATCTGTCCCAGAATCCTCCATGGTGAAATGCCAGTGGAATGTCTTTGTTATGAGGGTTTGTCAGGTACAGGACAGGGGAAGCCCTCCGGGCAGGAAGGGTTCACTCTCGCCGCTGAGAGGGGAGGCAAGGTGCCTGCCTACTGTTCAGTTTTACCTCAGGTGTTTTGGGGGGGGGGGGGGCGGGGGGCGGACACACACACACACACACACACACACACACACACGTCCGCTGAAGCACTAGGCCCAGGGAGAAGAATGAGGAGAACGGTCTGTTCTTTTGAAGGACATGCAGCAGTGCTTTGAGACTGGATTGTGACTGTGAGGTAACGTGCTGATGTCTCCTCTCCTCTCCTCTCCTCTCCTCTCCTCTCCTCCATTCTCCTGCACAACGAAAGCAGCTACACAAGAACGTTCCGGAAGCTGGCCAAGAGAGCAAGTGAAAGAAAAGAAACCGCTTATGTGTGGAGTATTTTAGGGGAATGCTGGGAGGTTAGTGATGCCTGTGGGGGGGGGGGGGGGGTTGGGGTTGGGAGGTGCTGATCCCAGTCCTGCGGGGGCCTCCCCAAATCGGACCTTCTGTGGGTCACCTCTCACAGCTCCTCATCCTCCTCAGCTGTGTGGAGACAGAGAGTGAGTTACACCCATACACACACACTCACAGGCACACACACACATATACTCATACACACACACAGAAACGCACATACACACTCCCACATGCACGCTCACACATACACTCACACGCAGATACACACGCACACATACCGACACACAGAAATGCACATACACACTCCCACATGCATGCTCACACACTCACACGCAGATACACACACACATACACGGCAACGCGGATGCACACACACAAGCGCACACACACACATACACACTCACAGACACATATACACTCACACATACACACAGACGGCCGTCTCTACCAAGTCCCTGGGTGTTTATCATTCATTGTCTTCATCGCTGTGGTTTGTCTGAATTTTTTAAATGCCAAGCTTAACTGATTTAGCATGCGTCCGCAGTACAGTAACTTCTTTCTGGTCATTAATACACAGAAGCCTGTTTTTCTTTCTGCTGTATTTTTCTTGTTCTTTCTCACAGAGGGCTCTAGGCTAGGGGGTGAACGGACAGGCGGAGAGGATCAGTCCTCTGAGGGGTTCAGAATGCATCGCCTGGAGTTTGGGAACTGCTCCCAGACCCGCCCTGTTCTTTCTCCTGGTAACATATAACATGCAAATATCTCCTTCCTGTCTCTTTAATTCTGATGTGTGTGTGTGTGTGTCTGTGTGTGCGTGTGTGCGTGTGTGCGTGTGTGCGTGTGTGCGTGTGTGCGTGTGAGCGTGTGAGCGTGTGTGAGTGTGTGAGCGTGTGAGCGTGTGAGCGTGTGTGCGTGTGTGCGTGTGTGAGTGTGTGTGTGTGTGTGTGTGTGTGTGTGTGTGTGTGTGTGTGTGTGTGTGAGAGTGTGTGTGTGAGTGTGTGTGTGTGAGTGTGTGTGAGTGTGTGTGTGTGTGTGTGTGTGTGTGTGTCCGGGGGCTAGCTTTTCTGGGCTGAGTATCTGTCAGCGCACGCCGGCGTGAATCCCGCCCCCATGGCCGCTGTCAGGGCGAAGCTCGCGGCTGACAGACAGGATTCGGCCCAGGCGTAGGGCACGGGACGGCGTGTACGAACAGGGAGGCCTGCCGCTCCCCCCTGTCCCGCTGCCAAAACACCCACATGCAAATACACTGAGAAGAGCCAGCCAATGGGCTCTCTGGATGAGTGGGAAGCGCCAGCCAATGGGCTCTCTGGATGTGTCTGAAGAGCCAATGAGCTCTCTGGATGTGTGAAAACTGGGACAGAGTTTAGAAGCCCGGAGGCAAACTGGAACCGTGGCGGGACGTCCCGTGCGTGCTCTTGTCTGACTCTGGATGGGTCGTTTGCCACAGACTTGGCTCATCCAGCGTTCTCTGCAGTGTTCTCCTGACTCAGCCCTTTTTAATAGCTCTGTGGAATTCAGATTTCATTGGTATTGCGCTTTCTTACAGAGGCCATTGGGTCTGCAAGCAGCTTTACAGAGATCCAGGCCTGAGCTGGAAACTCAAGTTAGATTTATCTTTTAAATCCAGTCTTTTTGGGTCGCTGTTCACACAAGGATTTTCAGATTCGATCCATCAGACGCAAGTCGCGTGGCCAGGGGTCGGATATATACTGCATATCAAATTTTGGACCAAACATATGAATGTGGCCCAAACTGGAATTGCAAATATCCGATTCCATGCGATTATTTGCTGTTTATACTTCGAGGAGGAGATGAGCTCCAAATCGGAAATGTGGAAACAGAAACAACTCTGCCTGTGTAAACAAGGCCTTATGGACACAGACACACGGGCCCATGTGATGGGGCCGTGCTGGTGGAGCCCAGTTCAGGGCAGTAATCAGTGGACTGTCACTCAGGCAGACTACAGGTCTCCACGGCAACACGGCGGTTTAAATCACCGTTTCTATAACGACTCGAGAGCTGGCCGAGCAGATCCGTTTCGCCTTTTAAACTCTGAGATCTGTGCTGTTGAGTCTCCGTGGCAACCCGCAGCAAAATGCTCAGTGTTAATTTAACGCTTTAGAGTGTTGGACGGGGCATATGTAAAACAGTTTAATTCACGCCAACAGAAGACAGTGGAACAGAGATGGCTCACAATGAAGAAAAAAAAAGTTCTCCTGAGAGTTTTCTATTTCTAAAACAGACTTGGATTGGACTGTCCTTAAGGAATGCTGCCAATCTTGAGAGATCAGCCTGTAGAGATCAGCCCTGGGAGATCAGCCTCAGATGATCAGCTCCAGGTGATCAGCCCAGGGAGATCAGCCTCAGGTGATCAGTCCAGGGAGATCAGCTCCAGGTGATCAGCTCTAGGTGACCTTTGGATCCTTACCTTTGGCAGTGGGGATGTCATCCAGGGACTTCACCACGTTGATGCTGCCCACGGCCGAGGCCTCCCCCTTGGAGTTGATTGCATGGCACTCGTACGTCCCCGCCTCCCCCTCAGTCAGGGGGGAAATCTGGAGCCAAAGCAGACATTTTCTTTTTTTAAATGTGTTTCCCCATTTTATCCTCAGATTGGCCCGCCCATTTGTGTCTGTACTGGCATTCGCTGCCCCCCCCCCCCCCAAATCGATTCTAAAATGATTTCTGCAGCTTGTCCTTAAACCTGGAAAGAGCTTTTTAAACATGGGAACAGGGGAAGACCAATGGGCTTCTCTCCACAGCAGGAAGCTAATCCCCGTTCACACAGAGGGGACTTCCTGAACGTGTCACTTCTACTGTACAGATGTGATCTTTCACAAAGAGACTCTAAAAACAGACGCTACAGCGCCCGTGTGTGTGTGTGTGTGTGTGTGTGTGTGTGTGCCTGTATGTCCGTATGTGGTTTGGGGTGTGTGTGTGTGTGTGTGTGTGCGTGTGTGCCTGTGTGTGTCTGTGTCTGTGTGCCTGTATGCCCGTATGTGGTTTGGGGTGTGTGTGTGTGTGTGTGTGTGTGTGCGTGTGTGGTTAGGACTATGCGAGTGTGTGTTTGTGTGCGTGCGTGTGTGTGTGTGTGCCCGTGTGTTGTTGGGGGTGTGCGTGCGTGTGTGTGCCCGTGTGTGGTTGGGGGTGTGTGTGTGTGTGTGTGCAGTGTGTGTGTGTGTGTCTGTGTGTGTGTGAGTGTGTGTGTGTGTGTGTACTCACCAGTACCCATCCTGTGACCTCGTGTTTTTCTGGGCCCCCGCGTGTTTGGACCGCCAGGTTGTCTCTGTCCCCTGGAAGCAGTGCGGCCTTCCCCTTTCCATCAGAGATCTGAGACACACACACACACACACACACACACACGGAGAAGCACAGACACAGAGAAACACACACACACACACACGGAGAAGCACAGACACAGAGACACACACACACACACACGGAGAAGCACAGACATAGAGACACACACACACGGAGAAGCACAGACACAGAGACACACACACATACGGAAAAGCACAGACACAGAGACACACACACATGCACACACAGAGAAGCACAGGCACAGAGACACACACACATACGGAGAAGCGCAGACAGACACACACGCACACACAGGTGCGCACACACACACACACACAGAAGCACAGACGCACAGAGACACACACACACACACACAGAGAAGCACAGACACAGAGACACACACACACACATGGAGAAGCACAGACACACACACACACGGAGAAGCACAGACACAGAGACACGCACACACAGAAGCACAGACACAGAGACACGCACACACAGAAGCACAGACACAGAGACACACACACACACACACAGAAGCACAGACATGCAAGTGCACACACACACAAACACACAGAGAAGCACAGACACAGACACACACACACACAGTATCAAAGGCAGAGTCACAGTGTCTCAAATAAAGAGGAACCAGCAGAAAACCCCAAGCTCATAGAGCAGAAGGGTAAAATGCTCTCTCGCCTGTGCACAGGTACGAACAGCGCTGGGCAGAATTACAGACCCCTTTGTGTTTGTCACCACATGCTGTGACTTGAAGTCTTAGGACAGGCAGAGAAAGGCACTTTGTTTTATTTGGGGGGGAGGGTGTGGGGGGGGGGGTTGTACAGCAGTGCCACATTCCTGAGTGTTGGCGAACATGTGGGATGTGATTCTGTGCGAAAGACCTGGCTCTCCTCCCTTCTCCTTCCTGTTATGTTTGTCTGACGCACATTTTAATTGTTTTAGAGGTGAGCCTCACGTCGAATTCCCTGATTCCCTCTCTTCGATGTCACGTGTCCCACCTCTTCCTGACATTGTCCCGCTCTGTTGGACTGTCTGACTCCCTCTGTGACTTCCTGTCTGTGAGAACGCTTTAAGGTTTTGGCCGTTTCCACGGCAACACAAATGCTATCCCTTTCCTTACACGGCTCCTCATTTCCTTGACTACGCTGTGACCTGTGACCTGTGACCTGTCGTTTCTGTGCTTTCCAGCAGGTGGGGATTTGGAACAATCTCAGGTCCTCCAGGAGGAAAGCATTTTAAAGGCGAGTTTGGCATTTGAATTTGAATAGTGGCCCATAATTCCCTGCCTGGTTTTTGGTGTTATGGGATATTCTCAGTCCTCCAAGCTATCTTTGTTTCTGCTGTACTGCTGTTAATGTATCTTATCTAAAGGACCCTTCATCTGCAGTACACCCAGTAAAGAAAAGATGTGACGGCAAATAAGAAAATAAAATTGGGGTTATAATGAGTTATAATGTCAAAGGCTATACAGTCCATAGCAAAACCACAGTTAACAAATTAAACAACTTTTTCCATGAGAGCAAGCTATCAGTTTGTTGAACAGATCAGTTTTTAGCTTCCCTTCTTAAGAACTTTGTTAGTAAGATATCCTCAAGAAGCTTGTTAGTACTCATACTTGCAAGTGATGATGGCTGTTGTTTTTTTAAGAAGAAACGTTTCAGAATTTAAAAACAGCTCTTCTCTTAAAAAGCGCCCTGCAGCCTGGTGATACCATTTCAGATGGAGAGAAGAGATGAACCAAAAACACCTAGTCCTCTGTTGCCAGTCAGGACACCTGTCAATCACCATGTCCCCGCCTACCTCACGGCCACCCTGCATGCTGATTGGCCTCCTACCTTCTTCCAGGTGAGGATGGGGGTGGGGATTCCGATGGCCTCGCAGCTCAGGAACACCTGGGATCCAGTCACATTCCAGATGTCTTTAGGGGGTGTCACGATGATCGGGGCTGTGGGGGGGGAACAAAATTTACACAGCAAGTTTATAGTCTTTAGAATAAGTTGCACATTTTAAAATTAACTTGACAAGTACAGTTTTCAAAGCAAGTCTCCATAAGACTTGAAAAGGGTCAGGAGTATTTTTTAAAGAATGAACTGAATCTTCGCTTCATTCTATTCAATGAGATCTTTTTTTTTTTTTTTTTGCATGAACCTGAATCCACCCCAACCCCCCCTCCCCACCGCCCCCCCCCCCCCCCCCCCCCCGAGGCTTAAATTTCAGTCGGGCGTGTTTGTTCAGAGCCAGGGTGCAGAGTGGGGTACCACCCAACACAGAAACATTTGCTCAGGGCTTATCTCCACCGACACTGAGAAGCACACTCAGACAGCGCCTCTGTTGGGTCTGTTCAGAGGTGTCTGTACTGCACAGCACAGTTAACACAGCCTGGAGACCCTGAAATGCTTCTGCACTCACTGGTGAAATTGTGCATACCCCATCACAGCACGGCTGGAATGCTAAATTTTAATCTGATTTTTATTAATAACTTGATGCATTTCGTCCCCGTGTACATCCATAAAAGTGCACACCACAGTTAGAATTTTTACATTTATATATATTTTTTCATATGGACTGCATTTATATATTTCAAACCTATTGAGTTTACACAGGCAGTGTGCATTAGTCTTTAGGAATTAGTGCATTAGGTTTAGGAACTGGGCTTCTGTGGTTGCAGGTTTGATTTTAGCTGAGGCACAGCCACTGTGCCAAAACCCAAATTGCATCTGGAACAATCCTGCCATATGAAATGTTTCATGGAAACATGTTTCCATGGCCACCACTTAAGTAGGTAAAGTGGCGTTTAAAAATTCCATGGAGTTGTCATTGCTTAAAAGGATGAAATATCATGTGACAAGCGCTTCCCCCGCATTTACAGAGGTGGCATTAGGAAGAACAAAAAAACACAGAATGTTACATTTTAATTAACAAGCAGGTCAATGGACTCCATGGCAACAGATTTGCATGTACATTTTTTCCCATTATCTGTATCTTATACCAAAATGTTATACCAGCATTCCTGCAAAGATGAAATCTGTTTTGAATCGCTTGGATGGCAAAAAGTGCGTGCCTTGACTTGAGTACTTTTATAGATTCCACGGTATGATAGTACTGCTGGTTCGGTTTCAGATCTGCTCATGTGTGACCAGTAAGTTAGAAGCAAAATTTTTTGTTTCATGAGTTGAGAGGGAAAGATGTTAACCATTACAAAAAGCCAATGACCAACAGTTGGTTCAAGACATATATAGTGAGGTCTCTGAGTATTTGAACAGTGACAGAATTGAATATGAGGTTGAATTGACCGTCAGCTTTAATGTTATGGTATTTATGTCCATATCCATTATCTTGTGATCTGTGTAGGAATTCCATTCCTTTTTATATATAGTCCCTCCACTTTAAGGAAGGAAAAGTAATTGGACAGATTAACATAATCTTAAATACAACTGTCATTTTTTGCAAATATTTTTGTTGCAAATCCTTTGTCTTCGGTGACTGCCTGAAGTCTGCGACCCACAGACATCACCATTCCTGTCTGTTTCAGGAGATTTTAGCCTTCAATCTGGTCTCCAGCACAGGAAACACGGGTTCCAGTGGATTCAGGTCAAGTGACTGACTTGGTCAGTCAATAACATTCCATTTTTTGGGCCTGAAAAAACTCTTTGGTTGCTTTTGCAGTGTGTTTGTGGTCATTGGTCTGCGAGGTTTTGAGGTGTTTGGTTGGATCTGAGCAAATAAGATGTTTCTGTACAATTCAGAATTCATCTTGCTGCTGCCATCCACATCATCAATGAGGACAAAGTGAGCCAGTTCCAGGAGCAGCCGTACATGCCCAAGCCATAACACTACCTCTGCCATGTTTCACAGATGGAGAAGTGCTTTGGATCATGAGCAGTTTCTTTCTTTCTCCACACTTTCCATCTCTCTCCATCACTTTGGTAAAGGTTAATACTCATCTCATCTGTCCATAACTCTACAGTTTTTATGTACTTTTCTGGTGTAGCCTTCTCTTCATTTTAGTCTTTGATACATCTATGCTTGCATCCTGGATCGTGATTTTTTTTATAATTTACATTTATTTATTTGGCAGATGCAATAAATGCAATAAGTGTATACTTTTGATCTATACAGAAAGGCGATGCATCAGGAAAATAATCCTCATGAGGGAAAGTGTCTGATTAATATCTGAAACCTTACCTTGGGCGCACTTTCCTTTATTCTGGACCGTAATCTCCGGCTTTTCCTGGCCGGTCGCTTTCAGGCTCGCGGCTTTCAGATCACAGCCCGTTTTGTAAGTGACCCCGTCGCTGCCGCACACTTCGTAATTGCTCTTGCAGACGCAAATGCCGAACTTGCTCTTCGGGTCGTCCGCGTCTTTCACGCACTCCATTCCGGAGGCGCATTTCCGAGCGGACGGTCCGCGTCCCCCGCAACGCTCGCCCAGGCCGGCGGCGCAGATCTCGCAGCAGCCGCAGGGGTCGAGCATGGTGCCGAAAGCGCAGCCGTCGGTCGGAAGCGGGTCGCACGAGCTGGGATCGCACGTACCGCAGCTCCGCGCGGCACGCCCGCCTGCCACTGTGGTAAGCGACAGCGAAGCCACTAAAACAACGAGCGTAAGCATCTTGTGGAGGTACCGTGGGCACTGTTACCTTGACAGCTGCCGCGAATAAACGGATTGAAACGGCTCTCCCTGCCCTCTGCAAACTTTATTGAAGCTTTGAAGTTCAACTCCGCCCAGAAAACGGAGCTGCGCCTCCGTCCCACCAATTTGCCTATTACACGAGACCACGAGTAATACTCATCTTTACAGTGTTCAGAATGGACAGATCTACGCGGTATATTCGGATAAGTAACACCGTAAAAATCCACGTCTCTCTCATTTTTCGTCATTAAATCTTTTAAGCCTTCTTAGAGAGAGTAGTTCCCTACACTAACCTTCCATAGAACAGAAACGGTTAAAAGTTAATCAGGTATTCTTCTATGATGTCATTAGATACTTCAATTTTGGCTAAATAATCTTTTGTGGAAACAAATCCATTATCGTACATGTAAAGTGGCGGATTAACGCAGTTCTTGTTATATTTGTCAACTTCAAGAATGCATTGATATTTCCCCCGGCTGATTAAGAGTGGTTATTTGCATGCATCACGCTCGGATTGCGTGAAGGACGTTCGCACAAACAGACGTATTTATTCATCGAACATTCTAGATGTAAAAGTTTCCCCACATAACACGCAGTAAGTAACTTGTGTTGCTGGATCAATTATTTACGCACCACGAGAATCAGAATGAGCCTATTCGTCACTGGAATGCTTGTAATTTCTTGGAGCAACTTTATGATGATGGTCAAAATATACAAAAACAACACAAAGTGATTTATTGCATGGGTAATTTAAATATATATATATATATATATATTACATACAAATCCAACTTGTTGACTGGGAGTCATAAATCTTTCAGTGAGTTTGCTGGATTTTTGTGTATTTTTCGCCTGAGGGGGACCTGTTGAAAACAGTGCTTAGCCTTTTGTGTTAATGTCAGAAGAAGGTATGCAAATCTTTCCCGATTAAATAACTCCACAGGCTATCCAATGCACTCTCAGTAATTCCAGCCAAAAATGTGAACTTATTTGAGAGACGAGGGGGGTTTTCCCTTCCTTTTTTTCTTTAACATTACTCATCACCAGCACGTTTGCTGTCAGTGATTGGTTGCCAGAACCTTCCAAACCACAAAGCAACAGTCCCCTGCCCACGCTTTTTCAAAATTATTGTGTTGATGTTCTGTTTGGCTGAAAAGACTGTTATGGTGGCCTTTACACAGGGGGTGGGCAGATCCAGTTCTGGAGGGCTGGTTTGTGTACAGGTTTTTGTTTCCACCAGTTACCCTGGCTGAATGAGCTGACTGGCTGTATACTCCAACATTGGTTCAGTCGTAGATTAGATCATAAAACGTTTCATATAGCGACTCAAGAACAGTTTTTGGCTGTCATTCATTCACTTATGAAGAAATACAGAGAAAATGTCAGATGGCATGCTAGTTAGGGCTAATTAAGTAATTAAGGCTAGAAGTTGGCATGGAAACCTGAAACTGACACAGCACTTGTGGGGTGGGGGGGGGGGGCCGGCAGGTTAGTGTTTGTCCTCCTATTACACAGTAACACAGCCTCCAATAAAGACGCCTGCGGCTGTCACCGGCAGGGCGGGGTCGGGGAGTGGACGGGGTCAAAGGTGGTTTGCTTCCAGGTTGAGGGCTCGGCTGTGAAGGACCTCTGGCACACAGAGCGGAGTCAAGAGACCAGCGTTTTGGGGGAGAGACGGCCACCCCTACGCGACACCCGCTAACACTCGCTGCTCCTCCACACCAC
>CM077288.1:68558472-68563472 GCA_039654925.1 Anguilla pacifica
GTGGGGCAGCCCTGAGGTGGTGAGGACCAGCGGGCAGTGAGTGGGGCAGCCCTGAGGGGGTGAGGACCAGTGGGCAGAGAGTGGGACAGCCCTGTGGAGGTGAGGGCCAGCGGGCAAAGAGTAGGACAGCCCTGATCAGCTGAGGAACATTGGGCAAGGGGTAGGGCAGCCCTGAGGAGGTGAGAACCAGCGGCAGGGAGTGGGGCAGCCCTGAGGTGGTGAGGACCAGCAGGCAGTAAATGGGGCAGCCCTGAGGTGGTGAGGACCAGCGGGCAGAGGGTGGGACAGCCCTGAGGGGGTGAGGACCAGCAGGCAGGGAGTAGGTATGTAGTTCAGGGTTGTGTAATTCAGGGGTGTGTAGTTCAAGGGGTGTATAATTCAGGGGTGTGTAATTCAGGGGGTGTGTGTAGTTCAGGGAGTATGTAGTTCAAGGGGTGTATAATTCAGGGGGTGTGTAATTCAGGGATGTGCAGTTCAGGGGGTGTATAATTCAGGGGGTGTGTGTATGTCAGGGCATATATAATTCAGAGGGTGTGTAGTTCAGGGAGTATGTAGTTGAGGGGGTGTATAATTCAGGGGGTGTGTAGTTCAGGGGATGTGTAATTCAGGGGGTATGTAGTTCAGGGGCTGTATAATTCAGGAGGTGTGTAGTTAAGGGAATATGTAGTTCAAGGGGTGTATAATTCAGGGGGTGTGTAGTTCAGGGAGTATGTAGTTCAGGGGGTGTGTAATTCAGGGGGTGTGTAGTTCAGGGAGTATGTAGTTCAGGGAGTATGTAGTTCAAGGGTGTGTAGTTTAGGGGGTATGTAGTTCAGCGGTGTGTACTTCAGGGGTGTGTGTGTTCTTCTCCCTGCAGGATCTGGATCTGATGCTGCAGAATCACCAGGCCAAATATGTGCAGGTTCTGCTGCGTGGTCGTCCCCCTCCGGAGCAGGACAGTGTCTCAAAAGGGTACCCTATCACCCTCTCTCACATACTCTGTCTCCTCCCCTCTCCCTCTCTCTTTCCCCCTCCCTTTCTCTCCCTCTCCCTCCCTCTCTCGGTCTCCTCCACTCTCCCTCTCTCTCCCCCCTCCCCCTTTCTTGACCTCTCTTTCCCTCTCCCTTTCTCTCCCTCTCTCGGTCTCCTCCACTCTCCCCTTCTCTACGCCAGTTAAGCTCGTACAGACACAGTTAGAGGAGGACAGTTCAGGTGCAGCTGGTGCAGGCAGACTGCACGTGTCCAGTTGACCAGAGGGGGGTGTTAGTGAGCAACAGAAGACTGATCCTGAATGAAATCCCTTCGTTTCCTTGGGCGATGCTTCGGCCAATTACGTGCCACCTGCTGGTCACATGCTGTGTGTTTCTGTTTTTCTTTGGCAGGGAGGTGAAGAACTGGTTCGAGAGGAACGTTTATGAGTGGGATCCCTACTTCAAGTTCCCCAACAGAATGATCGGCACGTCCATCATCTGTTTCATAGGCTTGTACGCAGTGAGTAAGCCATTTAATGGACACACACAGTAACTGACAAAAGTGGACATAAACGTTTAGGCAGACCACAGACACCTAGAACATCCCATGTGTAAAAAAAATATATTAAGTGTGTATTAAGTTATCATGCTGGTGCTTCACCTGGGATTCAAGCCCAGAGTATTCTGGTTTTCTAGATCCCGCCCACATTTTGTCATGATTGATTTATTTTAGTCACACTTCAGAAATTTGCTTGCTGCTTTCTCCTGCTGGTACACATAGTACGACTGGTACACAGCAAAAGACTGCAAAGCGAAACCTTGACCGTGTTCCTCTGCAGATAACCGTGGCGGACTACAGTCTGTGTGACTACACGTTTGATAAGCTCGACCATCTCGTAGAGTCTCTGAGCACCCTGGCTGCTTCGTGCAACACAACAAACAACCAGTTCGCCGAGTTGGTCCCACAGCTCAGAAACTTCAGCCTGGTGGCCAGAGGTAACACTTCACCTTTCCTCCAGCAATGTGGGCTAGAGGAGACACAGTTTTGGATGCGTGAATTTGTGTGTCAGACTAAATTTCTGCATGCTTGTGTGCGTCGGACAAAGATTGCGCGTGTTTGTGTGTCAGACTAAAATTGTGTATATTTGTGTGTCAGACTAAGGTTGTGTATCAGACTGAAATTGTGCATGTTTGTGTGCCAGCCTAAATTTGTGCTTGTGTATGTCCTCCTAACAAAATCTGTGCAAGTTTGGAATCTTGTTTCGGTGGGTTGTCCCAGTACCATCCCATAGTTGTCAGAGGGAACTTGAAATGGGACAAATGATGAGATTTAAGTATCTTGTTACATCTCTTTTATTTTGTGAAATAAACTTTTGCACTTTTGTTTGTCATCTAGACGTCTGGTTTGTCACCACCATCTTTGCCAGCCTAACCTCAGTCACATACACATTCCATGTGTTGGTGTGCTACAGGTATGTTTAGCCATTGGTTTAAATCTGCTGCTGACACAAGCTCTCCAGTGTAGTCCATAGCTTGAACACGTGCTGTGTTGAACACACCCCAGAACGCCCCCCCCCCCCCAAAAAAAATATCTTCAAGGAATTAAACTCACAACAAAATAACAAGAGACACATGCGTCACCTGTCACTTTTCAACATTAGATCACTACAGAAGAAGGAGGGTCAGGCTGTACAGTCTCTGGTGGTCACAGGTGCAGGGGCACATGACACTCACTTCCTGTTCTGCTCTGGGATTACAGGAAGCATCTGAAGAGGCTGTGGGCAGGACAGAAGAGCTTCATTCCAGAGAAGTTCCACAACCCCAGCTCTGCAGTCAGCGTGGTGAGTGGCAGCTCAACCGACCAATGAGAACAGGCGGGGCAATGTGTGGAACCAGAGATCCTGGAGGGCCGCAGTGCCTGCAGGTCTAACTCCAGTCCTGGAGGGCCGCAGCGTCTGCAGGTTTAACTCCAGTCCTGGAGGGCCGCAGCGTCTGCAGGTTTAACTCCAGTCCTGGAGGGCCGCAGCGTCTGCAGGTTTAACTCCGGTCCTAGAGGGCCGCAGTGTCTGCAGGTTTAACTCCAGTCCTGGAGGGCCGCAGTGTCTGCAGGTTTTACTCCAGTCCTGGAGGGCCGCAGCGTCTGCAGGTTTAACTCCGGTCCTAGAGGGCCGCAGTGTCTGCAGGTTTAACTCCAGTCCTGGAGGGCCGCAGCGTCTGCAGGTTTAAATCCAGTCCTGGAGGACCGCATCGTCTGCAGGTTTAAATCCAGTCCTGGAGGGGGCGCTGTGTCTGCAGGTTTAACTCCAGGCCTGGAGGGGCCGAAGCGTCTGTAGAATTATGCAGTTTCCTTCCAGTCTATGGCTAATTTAGGCCTTGGGAACAAGGTGTGCAAATGCCTACCTGCTGTACCTGAACAGGATATTCAGTTCAGTCTTGTTACCTTTTCATAATGTTCATGCAGGGTTTCGGTGCTCTTGGATACGCCACACATCTAGACAGGACTGCTAGCATTTTAGCCTCCAGGACTAAATCAATTGCAAGTGAGCTGTACAGTAAAACTGTGTGTATTATTTTCAGGCTGCTATCACTAGGTTCTCTGGTTGGCAGATAGCCTACACTATGTGGGGTAAGATCACCTTTCCTCCATACCTCCCTGATACCACAGAATTTACAGCCGATAGGCTAATCATTAATACAGAAGGTCAAAGCAGTGAGCCCAGCAAGGCTGTGGTATTGTGGTTCTGTACCTCATCTCCGCGTTAGCAGAGCTGTGCTTATAGCACAAACAGGAACGCAAAGTTTTTAAAATTGTTTTTGGAAATATGTGCTTTGGATAAAGCCTTTGAAATGGAACAGCTCCATTTTGAGTAGGTTCTGGGGGTGAAACGAAGTCCAGATTTACTGATGCTGACACTATGATAAGAAATACATAATTTATTAAAAAATAAAAAAGAGAAATGTATGGCTTGCCTCACAGTGTTGGGTCGCCCCCGCCTCCCCACACAGGTTACCTCATCGTCCACTTTGTGCAGTTTGCGTTGGGGCTGCTGGTGGCGTACGGCCTGGTGCTGCCCATCCAGCAGGGCAGAGGGCTGGCAGTGCTCTCCGGCCTGGGGATGGTAATGTGAGTACTGAGCGCCAGCCCCCAAGCCGCTATCACAGACACCTGCTAGCGTTAGCTCATAAAACAGACCTCTGTTAGCGTTAGACTATTCTGGTTCACATAAAACAGACCTCCGTTAGCGTTAGCTCACATAATAGACCTCTGTTAGCGTTAGCATAACACGCAGGGGAAATGCCACTGAAATTCACATCCCTGTGTTATTTCTTTCTCGTTCAGACTGACTTTGGGCATGGTCATAGGACTGTTGATACTCCAGATTGTACTGGTCCAGGTGTTCTTCCTCCAAGAGAAGATTTCCCCCACTGATAAGCAGAAACCTTTAGCACTAAACAACAGGTATGCTAACGCCTGCCGCCAGCAGCCTCCGCCCTGGCTCTAATCTTAATTGCGGCATCAGCAGTTAAGATGATCGATTGGGCTGCACTGTATTGTATGCATGCCAAATAACGTTGCCCAGCTATATTAATCACAGGAGAGATCTTTCATTTCAAATGTGATGTTGAAACTGCGATTAAATGGATGCCGGCTTCAGGGGTTGAGATTTTCAGCAGTTTTTACAGTGTTTTTTTCCGGCCACTAGAGGGACCCCGCGTTCAGGTTTAAATTACGAGAACGCAGTATTGCTGTCACGCGTATCCTGCGGTCATTCAGGGCGTTCTTTGTGCTAGTCCTCAAAAATTAACGGTACATGTCTGGAAGATGCAATACCCACGTAAACCACGGGGGCAGTATACATTTTATACCTCGTGACGTGACGGATGCTAGGAAGCCAGGAAGGATGGCGGAGTCATTAAAGAGAAGCCCTGATCTGCCCCTAGTGGAGGTACCCTCTAAACCTCCAGTCATACAAAAAGCAAGCAGACGAGTATGTGAAGTGTGGCCCAGGACACGACCACTTTACGTGCACTTAAAGCGCAAGAAAATTC
>CM077288.1:68565972-68595972 GCA_039654925.1 Anguilla pacifica
TCCCAGCATTCCTGCTTTGTTACAGTGCTGAGGACAGGGTGACCAATCAGAGCCATGCAATGCACCGTTCATGATGCCAGTTATATGAGTATGTACAGTATGATGCCAAAGTATGAAATCACCATTAGCTTTTCCTGATCTCGTTGGGACCCGAAGTGTGAATTTAATTTGAATCAGAATTAGTTACGTAAAATAATCCACATTCCACGTGTAATGTAAATAGTGTGTACAGTGTAACCAACTGTAGTTCTGAGAAGAAAATTTGTTTCATGGCAAAAAACAAAAAACTTTTTTGCCAGTTATTTTTAAATATGAATGTGTCTGCTCAAACAAAACTTCCAACTGGAGGCTGGGGGTGCATTGATTATTATGGATGACCCCCGCGGTCTGATTTTAAATCTGGACCATGTGGAGAGCAACGAAAGCAACACACATTTGTCTCTTTTGGATTTGAGATGGTGTTACCCAACGGGGATTATAGCGCTTTATTGTCCACTAGCGACCCCTACTGGTCGATCGGGCGCCCACAAACTGGCATGTTCAGCAGCTTGTGAAGTGTCTTCCTTTGACTTGTGTATTTGTGAGCTCGACGGGCAGACCGCGGTGACGAGGAACAGCGGCTAACATCGCGCGCTTTGGAACAGAGCGTGCGCGTGTCTGCGCTCTCTAGATTGGAATACAGAGACTGCAGCCGTGAGCGATGCCGGTGAATTTGACTGGACATTCCAACGAAAAATACGGCGGAATTACCCTTGGTTTACAGTGTGAGGTTGTTATTATTATACACTTTCACATGTGGATATTGGGACCTTTTCAATTTTTAGACGTCAATCTGAAATCAAATATGCAATAAAAAAACAGGCCGAGATTACTGGCAATTACAAAACATAATCTACAGCCATACAGTGCGTGTCTTCGTCAATAGAGGAAATGTAAATGATTGCACATGAATTGTATTATTTTCCTTTCCTCTATGCCCTGTTGCCAAAGAGTTTTAAACTCAGAACACCACAATGCATGAGTTAAACCTTTGTCATCTGAGAGACTGTGTAGGTGTGTGTAATCAACTGCTTTAATTGAGCAATTAAGCTTATATTTAGCTGGTGTTGAATAACAGCAACAAGCAGCAGACCCTGTGGCTCCCCAGGATTATTTGCTAAAAAAGAAGACATTTTTTGTCATAACTTTTTAAAAAAATTATTACTCCTGTCATTCAAATGATTCAATTGTCTCGTGACTGACGTTTTTATAGTCGATGTGATGTGTGCCTGTGATGTACACGTGTTAGCCATGTAATTTTTTTAAACGTGTAACTGGCACATGCGACTTCAGCGCTATGTTACAGAATCAAAGTGAGAACGCTCTGCTAACTGGGTGGGAATGAGATGTGCTTTTGCCAGTACCGCAGTGCAGCTGTACACTAAGAGCAGCATTTTATTTTTCATGAAATAAAGCCATTCCGTATGCCTGGAATCAGCTCAGACTGTTACTCACTGAACGGTTCTGGGGGTTCTGTAATGGTGTGGCGGACTTTTTTTTCCTGGTATGACCGCATGTTAAAGCATTTCTATCATCCAGGGAGGGGTGTGTCTTCAGGAGACAGCCCCCCCCCCCCCGTCCATAGAGCAGAATTAGCCCAGTCGTTTCAGGACCATGACACTGATGTTCTCCTAATGTCATCACCTTCCCAGTTCAGAGCTCATTCCAGCATTTATGGAATATTCTGGAATAGGATCTGAGAGAGTGGTTTTTCCTCTTTCGTAGACTTCCTGGTGTTACATTGCTTCTGCGGTGTAGCAGAATTGTAGATGTTGGCAGAATCTGAGCCACTGTGCATACAGTAATTCCGCGTATGCAGTAACCACCTCTGCTGCGATGCAAATCCAGCCTGCCCGACTCCCCTGTTGTCACTTCGCTGCGAGAAATGACACGTGGTTCACACAGTTATTAGAAGCGCAATGGTTATCCACTCAGATGTTAAAGTGGAGACATATGTCAGTTTGAACAGCAGCACGACTAATTAAGAGTAAGAATGGTAGAAATGTACGTGAGGTTCGGTTTATTTTCCATCTTGAGCTCTCTTTCGGTCCCCGCCGTTTCTCTTCCCGCTCCAAGTTTTACAACATTAAAACGATGCGCGTGAAAATGCAAGATGTATAGGCCATCATGAACGACTGCAACATAATACCCGAACGGGCTATTAACTGGAGGTTATGAAGTCTCGGGGTAGAAGCAGACCAGGTCTGGTTCCCAGTTAAGCTTGAACAAATGTTAAAACAACTAAATAAATGTCATTAGTACACACGGGATACAATTTTGCGATACAGCAAATAGCTGCTCTGGAATGGATATTGATGTTTTCCTTACCGCGAGGAGTTTGTTGTGACACCTGCACTCACGTGGCTCATTATCGAGGGCTGACCGGGCTCGACCAATCGCTGCAGCGCTGCTCAGCGAAACCGGCGGCTCGGAGAATCTACCGGAGACTACACTGGAAAAGGGACGTGCAGAGGATAGGAGTGCTGACAGCGAAACAAACATTAAGGTATCCGGGATATCCGTCCCACATCCAAACGGAGGTAAGGGGAAGTGAGAACGAAGTTACAAACTATTCAAACAGAAGTCAGTATAGCTCACGGAGTTATCAGAATTGCGTTAGTTTACACTTAGGCAACATATTTGGCAATAGTATATTTTCGTGGTTGTTTGATTGTTCTGACAATATCAGCGCTACGTTTACGCAAGCATAGTGGTTAACCCCAGACGTGTAAAATGTCTGACAGTTTTTGAAAATAAGTTATTTTCGCTGGATAGATGGGAAATGGCCATAGTCATAACGTTCATAGCCTAATTTTTTTTCCCCAAAAACATTTTAATGTAGTCACACTTGTATATTCTCACCTACAGTTCAACTTGAGAAGATAACTTTGCAAATCAGCCGGAAAGTGGATCCGGGTGTGGTGTTTTATTGTTATTCATTCGGATTTAAGGATTCCCGAACAGCCCGAAACGGGACAGTTATTTTTTTTTTTTTGCCTATTGTTGGTATATTCACGTAGGAATATGATGGAATTACAGTAATAATAGTGACTACTTTCCCTAGTCTAAAGTCTGAGGTTGTGCGCCACTGTAGCTGGTGGTGGTTTAGAATTTTGCCCAAATTGAATTGTGAATTGGGTGTGTCCTATTAAATGAAACACGTTCCATTTTGTGGAGATATTTTAATGTGTTGCACTAGCAAATATATGTTTTTTTTCGTGTAGACATACGCTTCAATCGACAAATATTTGGCTTATGTAATGTTCGCAAATTAATTGTAATGTGATTCATGCGATGCATTTTCGAGCTGATTGAGTGTCACGCTAACATTCCCGAGGGGCTGACTGCCTACAGGCTACTTTGAGTTAATCAGCTGATTGCGATAGTGAATGCGGTTAACATTTGGCAACCCCGTGATCCTGGTGAAACTATTTTCAGGCCAGATTACTACATTTTGGATGTAATTACAACACAGTACAAGTCACAGCTATGAGTTTACATCGACAACTTTAAATGTAGTAGCATAGCCTCTACAGCAGTAAATCTCATCAGCTGATTACGTATGGCTAAAATGTTTGGTAATGAAAGTATAAGCCTATCCACTAGCCAACAATATAATTTTTTCAAATAAAATAAAAACCATTGAGCATCGGTAGCACCGTTCATGAATGTCACTGGAGTCACACTATCAGAACTTTAATCACCGAAGCAGAATCGTGACGTCAGGTCGCGTGAACATCGGTTTCCTAAATTCAAACCAGCGGTAGCAGATAACATAACTCAGTGGACTTGCCGAAAGCAACAAGATTCTACTTACGAATAAGGTAATTTAGTGACTGCTGCTTGTTGCCTGAATTAAACTGAAAAAGTTTATTTTTATTTTAATCTATCTAACACGTGGTCGTTTATTGGAACGATGTCTTGCTGTTAAATCGCCCGATAAGTAACTACAGTAGCCGTGTAGCCTAGTCTATGGCGTTAAACTGGGGCAGGCGATCTTCTTCGGCACTAGCTACTAGCAATATGGCTAGCTCGAACATTGTAACAAGCGTAGCTAGATAGCTAACTACAACATGACTATGTGCGACAAAAAAACGGTTTAAATATTTAATTGGCTAATTATGTAGCCAAATTCTGTGTAATCAATTAGCTGTAGTTGATTTAGATTATATATGTATATATATGGAGAAATACAACTAGTCGTAAATTATCAAAAATATGATCGTTAGCGTTAGTTCTACCGATCGAGCCTCCGAGCTAGTTGCCTCCCAACCGGCTTCTTAGTTGGCTAGCTTATATGTAGATAGCGACCTTTTAGCTACTGACTGACTTAACGTTACTTTTGAAGGCTTAATATGGCAGACTGGAGTTAATTTTTACATTGTTGTGTGTTGTGCGCTGGCTAGGAAAGTAGTGCAAAATGAGTCCATGTGCTGTCCTAGCTTGCTAGCTAGCTGTTAGCTCGCTAGCCTGTGAGGACATTTAGGGCGCCGTTGATCTAATGTCCAAGCAGTGTAAAAATTGGTCTTCACCCTATGGCTTTGGATTGAAATGTGTAAATTAATCATTTAGCATGATTAATACCGGTACTGTTCTTGTATGGTTTAAAATAAAAGTAAATCAATTCGTAATTAGTTTATTTGTGCAATTATAAGTACAAAAACAAGGGGGATTTCATGTGCATAGATACTTGAAAACAAATGCCAAAGGGCTTATAGGCTGACTGCCTCAAGTACAGATAACACATTCAAAAAAGTAAACTTGTATAAAAGAAATATGTAATCAAAAGCCTAAGAAAACAACCCTGTTGACAAGAGGTGATGAGTATTGGGGTCGATCAATAAGCTGCAAGTGCAACAAGTCATCATTGTACAGCTTGTGGGCGGTTACTGTGCACTGGCGCCACCTTCAGGTGAGCGTGAGTAAGCGCGTCCTTTGTGTGGGCAGGATGTCAGACCTGGAGGTGGTGAAGAAGATGCTCCGGGCCGTGCTGCAGTCGAAGAAGAGCGGCGTGTCGCTGTCGCGGCTGCAGTCGGAGTACTGGGCGCTGACGGGCGAGTTCATCCCCCACAAGCAGATGGGCTACCCCACCATGGAGGCCTTTCTGCGCAGCATGCCCTCTGTCGCCCGCATGGAGGTCAGCCGCGTGGGGGAGGTGAGCGCTCGGGCCGGGGAGGAGGTTGCAGGTTCGAATCTCTGCTTCATGGCGAGGGTGTGTAAGCCTGGCTGGGGAAAGCCGCAGGGTCTGCTGGTTCACTGCTGTTACTCAGCATTTCATGAGATCAGTCATTTGACAGACGCTCTTATCCAGAGTGACTTACAGTGTGGCCAGAATACTGCCTCCATGTGTGTGTGGGGGGGGGGGGTGTTGTAGTGACTGTGCTGCTGAGGTGCTGGTGTGTGATGTAGTGACTGTGCTGGTGTGTGATATAGTGACTGTGCTGGTGTGTGATATAGTGACTGTGCTGGTGTGTGATGTAGCAACTGTTCTGATTTAATCAGGAAATATTTTTTTATTACCATCATTGTCTCACCATGCTTTGACCTGTCAGCAAAAGCTCTAGGTATATGTGCTTGTGACAGACCCAAGTCTGTCTGTCTGCCTGTGGCTGAGACTTTTAGGTTCAGGAAAATCTGCATTTCCTTCTGAGTCAGCTGGAATGAGCCCTGCTCTCTGCTGCCCCCAGGTGGTCTGTTTCGCGGCAGTGTGCAAGGAGACGGCGCACATCGCTCAGCTGGTGGCCCGCCAGCGCACCTCCAAGAAGGCGGGGGGGTCGCAGCTGGTGAACTGCCAGATGAGGGTGAAGCCCAGCTCGCCCTTCATGCTCTACGGTAGGTTCCCCTCGGCGCCCCCTGGAGGATCCGAGCGGGGCTGCAGGCAACGCCCCTCTCTCCCTACATATCCCCCAGCCTCAGCTGTGGAGTATCTTCCCCTGAACTCATCTTGCTGATTTTAGCTGTGTGATCAGCTGCTGTGGATGATCCCTGCAGAGCTCGTGGCTCCCCCCAGGCTCGGGGCTGCAGAGTCCTCAGCTAGCCCAGTCTTTCATTCAACCCGACGCAGCCATGTGCTGAAAGTGGTGCAGCAGTGTGCTCCTGTGTGCTGTGGGTTATTAGTCAGCCCTGGCAGATCCAGGATTTGGCCTATTTCACTGCTCAGTGTGCTCACAGCACAGCTAAGAATAAAGTCCTGATATCAGGCCACATGTTCTCCCTCCCCCCCCCCCCCTCCTGCTCTGGGGGGGGTTTCATCGTGGATTCGGCGAGTGCCCACACCCCGGCTTTACATCCACAGCTGACAGAGGACCTGGAGACGACCGCTTCCTCTTCCTCCTCCTCTTCCTCAGCCAGGGGGCCCTGAAGAAGAGAGTGTGTGCTCTCCCCCACCTCTCCCGCTGGGACGGGGGCAGGCAGATTTTGGCTGAAAGGGGGGTGTCTGCTGCTAGCGATGGGCTCTGACGGGTGCTGCTCGTTCCTCTCCTGCTTCCTTCAGCTTGCAGCAGTGAGCCACCGGAGGACCCGCCCGGTCCTGGTTCTGGATCTAAGGTCCTTTGGGTTCTTCTGGAGGAACACTAAGCCTGGGCGCACGCTCGCTCGGATGTAGGACCTGTCTGTCCATCTGCATTTTTTATTATTTATTTTGTGGATGCACATTTTCAAGCAGCAGAAAACGTGGTTGGTGCTTTGACCTATCCCTGGATCCGGTCTTTTTATTTCTTTCCCAGAAAACCTGAACTGAATTTCCTCCCCTCGTTAAAGGAGTGTATGTAAGGTGGTCTCCTGAGCGATCAGCGCGGGGTGTCGCGGACGTGGTGGAGTTGTGGGAGCATCGGAGCGC
The DNA here is from genome assembly GCA_039654925.1 of Anguilla pacifica. Taxonomy (NCBI): domain Eukaryota; kingdom Metazoa; phylum Chordata; class Actinopteri; order Anguilliformes; family Anguillidae; genus Anguilla; species Anguilla pacifica. Next base: position 68,572,850 of record CM077288.1, read on the forward strand.
TCTCCCTCAGGGTTGGGTGTTGATTGTCCTGCGGGCTCTCGATCCGGAACGTTCTGTGGCTGCACTGCAGAAGTAGCTGTGGGTGAATGCTTCGTTCTCTGGGAGGAAGCCTGAGTTTCGGGCCACATTCTGCCCCGGGCCAGATGGCACAGGAGCGTGTTCCTGTGCCCAGATGAGGGGAGTAATCCCCCCTTCCCCCCCCTGCAATGCTGACCCCCCCGGCCCGGGCCAGCCGCTCATTCCTCTGCCGGTCCCTCTGCAAGGCGTGTGTATAGGTGCCTCTTTGCTGTGGTTTCTGTGTTTATTACAAAGAGCTGCGTGTTTGGTAATGTGTGATATTCACTGTGTAACAATGAGTCTGGTCTTGGGAGTGGTTTTGAGAATGACCCCGCCTCCCCCCCCCCCCCCCCCCAGCAAAGCCCAGGACGTCTCTGCGGCAGCCGGAGCACCTGGGCCGGTCCGTGCGGGGCGGGGCGCGCCAGCCCCCTGCTGGGCGCCCGGGGTGCGTTGGGGACCACCGGCAGACGTGTGTGCGGGACACCCAGCCTGAGGAGAGGGGGAGGGTTTCGCCCCAGCTCCGCGCCCCTGAGGAGAGGGGGGGCCTGTCTCCCCAGCTCCGCCCCCCGAACGTGCAGGTGAAGAAACCCAGCGTGAACACTGAGAGGTGAGCGAAGGCCGTTAACCACCTCACACACACGGGCGGTAAAACACTGCTGCTGGAATGCCCTGTACAGCCCTGTACATCCCTATGCAGTCATATACAGCCTTATACAGCCCTATGCAGTCATATACAGCCCTGTACAGCCCTATGCAGTCATATACAGCCCTGTACAGCCCTGTACAGTCATATACAGCCCTATACAGCCCTGTACATCCCTATGCAGTCATATACAGCCTTATACAGCCCTATGCAGTCATATACAGCCTTATACAGCCCTATGCAGTCTTATACAGCCCTATGCAGTCATATACAGCCCTGTACAGCCCTGTACAGCCCTGTACATCCCTATGCAGTCATGTACAGCCCTGTACATCCCTATGCAGTCATATACAGCCCTGTACAGCCCTATGCAGTCATATACAGCGCTGTACAGCCCTGTACAGCCCTATGCAGTCATATACAGCCCTGTACAGCCCTGTACATCCCTATGCAGTCATATACAGCCCTGTACAGCACTGTACATCCCTATGCAGTCATATACAGCCCTGTACAGCCTTATACAGCTCTATGCAGTCATACAGCCCTGTACAGCCCTATGCAGTCATATACAGCCCTGTACAGCCCTGTACATCCCTATGCAGTCATATACAGCCCTGTACAGCCCTATGCAGTCATATACAGCCCTGTACAGCCCTATGCAGTCATATACAGCCCTGTACAGCCCTGTACATCCCTATGCAGTCTCATACAGCCCTGTACAGCCCTATGCAGTCATATACAGCCCTGTACAGCCCTGTACAACCCTATGCAGTCATATACAGCCCTGTACAGCCCTATGCAGTCATGTACAGCCCTGTACATCCCTATGCAGTCATATACAGCCCTGTACAGCCCTATGCAGTCATATACAGCCCTGTACATCCCTATGCAGTCATATACAGCCTTATACAGCCCTATGCAGTCATATACAGCCCTGTACGGCCCTGTACATCCCTATGCAGTCATATACAGCCCTGTACATCCCTATGCAGTCTCATACAGCCTTATACAGCCCTATGCAGTCATATACAGCCCTGTACAGCCCTGCACAGCCCTATGCAGTCATATACAGCCTTATACAGCCCTATGCAGTCATATACAGCCCTGTACAGCCCTGTACATCCCTATGCAGTCATATACAGCCCTGTACATCCTTATGCAGTCATATACAACCCTGTACAGCCCTATGCAGTCATATAAAGCCCTATACAGCCCTGTACAGCCCTATGCAGTCATATACAGCCTTATACAGCCCTATGCAGTCATATACAGCCCTGTACAGCCCTGTACATCCCTATGCAGTCATATACAGCCCTGTACATCCTTATGCAGTCATATACAACCCTGTACAGCCCTATGCAGTCATCTAAAGCCCTATACAGCCCTGTACAGCCCTATGCAGTCATATACAGCCCTGTACAGCTGTCTCCAGCTCTGCAGCTGAGGTGTTTTTTTCACACAGAGAGTAGTCACTGTGTGGAATAGCCTGGCAGGTCATGTAGTAGAGGCGGAAACTCTGGGGATTTTCAAGACTAGGCTTGATACAGAGTTAGATGTGTTTAGCCTGTGGGTAATCGGAGCGCTAGATACAATTTAGTTGGGAAAATGGCGAGCATTGTTGGGCTGAATGACCTGGTCGTTGTGTTATGTTGTGTTGTGCCCTCTGCTGTGGAGTCAGAGCTGTTTTCCCTTTATTTTGTCAGAAATAGGCACTCAAGACGAGTGATTTCTTCCAAGGTTCCAAATGCAGTCTTCTGTTTAGACTTGCAAAATAAATTTTTGTTGAAAAACAACTTTTTTATGCATGAAGTCTGAAGAACTCTTTTTTGCCTGTGTGTAAGATTTTCAGCGTGCGTACTGAAATTTATGGTTTGTTTACGCAGGAGAAAGTGTCTGTGTCCTTTTATGCAAGCCTACCAAACTTCACACTGTTAAAGTGGTATCATGTTGATATTGAGTATTGTGATACTAAACCTGGTATTGGTATCAGTCAGAGTTCTGATATTGTGACTACACTATTTTTGATAGAGTGCATTTGTACTTGTCAATATCTGTTACCATTTAGAGCTGTGAACTGGCTGGGAAGGGACGGATGAAGTTATGCTGGATCTTCAGTTATGACAGTGTGTTATGTGCAGCTGAAGCTGTGCTGTGATCTGTTTTCCACGGCTGTGCTCTGGAACGTTCCCTGGCAGGTTTAGCTGTTGTGCTGCTGTAAGGGTAGCTGGGCCTGCTGACTCAGCACACTGCCATAGAGATCAGCTGACATGGTCTGGCCTATCCAGCATTCCTTTATACTGGTTTTAATGTTTGTGCCAACACTATGGGAATGGATCAGTCTGGACCGAGCCATGCTAACGCTAGGGGAATGGACCCAGCTGTGCTAAGGCTAGGGGAATGGACCCAGCCGTGCTAACGCTAGGGGAATGGACCCAGCTGTGCTAACGCTAGGGGAATGGACCCAGCCGTGCTAACTCCAGGGGAATGGACCCAGCCGTGCTAACGCTAGGGGAATGGATGAGTCTGGGCCCAGCTACGCTAATGCTATGCGGACAGACACAGCCGTGCTAATGCTACGGGAGCAGACCCAGCCATGAGAGAGAAACCCTCTGAGCCCTGCTTTGTGTACAGGATTAGCCGCTCTGCTTCTGTGCACCATGACTCAGCACATCTCTGCTCCACGTGCCTCTCGCCAAACTCAGCACACTTACATTACGAGCTCTGATACCCCTCATAAATACAGTGTGTACAGCTCTGTGACTGTACCTGGGGCACGCATGGTCTAGGATGATGTTTGGCCTGTGTGTTGGGCCACAGAGTTGGCACAAACTTTAAAACGAATAATATGGAATACGGGAGAGCCAAGATTAGGTTAGAATTTGCCCTGAGGCTGTGCAGGTTTAGTTGGTGTGAGGGGCTTTGGGTTGGGTTTGTTGTGTGAGGGCTCATGCTGTGGTACAGTACTCTGTGTGTCTGAAGTCATTAGCTCTGCTGAAGGGTCCGGTCACATGACCCTCCCGGTGCATTCTGCAGCCTGTGCTGGGCCTTAGGCTGCCCTGTCTCTCCTGTGTGTGTGTGTGTGTGTGTGTGTGTGTGTCTGTCCGTGTGTTCTCCTGTGTGTGTGTGTGTGTGTGTGTGTGTGTGTGTGTGTGTGTGTGTGTGTGTGTGTGTGTGTGTGTGTGTGTGTGTGTGTGTGTGTCTGTCCGTCCGTGTGTTCTCCTGTGTGGGGGGGCAGGCAGGCAGTCCCATGGTATGGTGTGTATGAAACCCTTGCTGTAGATAAGGGTGTGTGTATCACACAGATGACACACTCTGGCTCTCCTCTTAAAGAGCAGGGACATGGCATTAAGCTCAACCCAGCGTGTCTGTCTGAATTAACCCTGCTGCTGTTAGTAAAGCAGTTCCCTTATTAACCCTGCAAGGCCTCTTATTCACTCATTTATTCAGAAAGTTGTGCTTGGGAGTCTCTCTGCAGTCGGCTCTTGCCAGCCCACACACAGCAAACATATAACGCCCAAATATCCCCCAGATTACCGGCAGAATAATAGGGATTCATCAGGAAATGCTGCTTTTCACACCCACATCTCGGCCAAAGACAGAGGAAAATATATACAGAGCCAAGCGCGCGCGCGCGCACACACACACACACACACACAGGAGAACACACAGAACACACACACGTGCTTTTACATTCTGATAGCGCAACGGACTGTTGAGCAGTCTGTAACCATTGCAGCTCACAGTGTGGAGCTGTTTGTGTGGTTGTGAATGTGAAATTTCCGTCGGTGTGTTTTGTGATGTAATTCACTTTAAGGCCGGAGAAGAGGATGACCCTCCCCTCCAGATTTCAGAAAGAAGTGCATGCCTTCATCTCCAGGAACTCCCAGCAGACCAGTGAGTGGGGGGAGTGGGTGGGGTGGGGGGTGCTCTTTTTGCCACAGGGAAGGCTCATGGTGCATTGTGGGGGGTGTATGTGCAGGAAAGGCTCATGGTGCATTGCGGGGGGGTGTATGTGCAGGAAAGGCTCATGGTGCATTGTGGGGGGTGTATGTGCAGGAAAGGCTCATGGTGCATTGTGGGGGGTGTATGTGCAGGAAAGGCTCATGATGCATTGTGGGGGGTGTATTGTGTGCCCCTTTCAGCTCCTGCTCACCTGAATGAGAACAACGTTTCTGTGAAGCCCAGACCAGCCCCGCCCCCAGCCCCGCCCGCCTCCTACAACGCGCAGGTGGTCCAGGGCCGCCTAAAAGAGGTCCTTCACAAGCACAGCAATGGATTCTGGGTATCCAAGCTGCCCCAGCTGTACCGTGAGCTGTACAAGCAGGAGCTGCCCCTGGACGCGCTGAGGGAGCTGGAGCACTGGTCCCATATCTGCACGGTACGCCGCCTGCAGCCTGCCTCTTTACCCCGCAGTACGCCGCCCGCAGCCTGCCTCTTTACACCGCAGTACACCGCCCGCAGCCTGCCTCTTTACCCCGCAGTACGCCGCCCGCAGCCTGCCTCTTTACACCGCAGTACACCGCCCGCAGCCTGCCTCTTTACCCCGCAGTACACCGCCCGCAGCCTGCCTCTTTACCCCGCAGTACACCGCCTGCAGCCTGCCTCTTTACCCCGCAGTACACCGCCCGCAGCCTGCCTCTTTACCCCGCAGTACACCGCCCGCAGCCTGCCTCTTTACACCGCCCGCAGCCTGCCTCTTTACCCCGCAGTACACCGCCCGCAGCCTGCCTCTTTACACCGCCTGCAGCCTGCCTCTTTACCCCGCAGTACGCCGCCTGCAGCCTGCCTCTTTACGCCGCCTGCAGCCTGCCTCTTTACCCCGCAGTACGCCGCCTGCAGCCTGCCTCTTTACCCCGCAGTACACCGCCCGCAGCCTGCCTCTTTACCCCGCAGTACACCGCCTGCAGCCTGCCTCTTTACCCCGCAGTACACCGCCCGCAGCCTGCCTCTTTACCCCGCCCGCAGCCTGCCTCTTTACCCCGCAGTACACCGCCTGCAGCCTGCCTCTTTACCCCGCAGTACACCGCCTGCAGCCTGCCTCTTTACACTGCCCGCAGCCTGCCTCTTTACACCGCCCGCAGCCTGCCTCTTTACCCCGCAGTACGCCGCCCGCAGCCTGCCTCTTTACCCCGCAGTACACCGCCTGCAGCCTGCCTCTTTACCCCGCAGTACACCGCCTGCAGCCTGCCTCTTTACCCCGCAGTACACCGCCCGCAGCCTGCCTCTTTACCCCGCAGTACACCGCCCGCAGCCTGCCTCTTTACCCCGCAGTACACCGCCCGCAGCCTGCCTCTTTACACTGCAGTACACCGCCGCAGCCTGCCTCTTTACACCGCAGTACACCGCCCGCAGCCTGCCTCTTTACACTGCAGTACACCGCCGCAGCCTGCCTCTTTACCCCGCAGTACACCGCCTGCAGCCTGCCTCTTTACCCCGCAGTACACCGCCCGCAGCCTGCCTCTTTACCCCGCAGTACACCGCCTGCAGCCTGCCTCTTTACACCGCCCGCAGCCTGCCTCTTTACCCCGCAGTACACCGCCTGCAGCCTGCCTCTTTACACCGCCCGCAGCCTGCCTCTTTACCCCGCAGTACACCGCCTGCAGCCTGCCTCTTTACCCCGCCTGCAGCCTGCCTCTTTACCCCGCAGTACACCGCCTGCAGCCTGCCTCTTTACGCCGCCTGCAGCCTGCCTCTTTACCCCGCAGTACACCGCCTGCAGCCTGCCTCTTTACACCGCCCGCAGCCTGCCTCTTTACCCCGCCCGCAGCCTGCCTCTTTACACCGCCCGCAGCCTGCCTCTTTACCCCGCCTGCAGCCTGCCTCTTTACACCGCCTGCAGCCTGCCTCTTTACACCGCAGTACACCGCCTGCAGCCTGCCTCTTTACACCGCCTGCAGCCTGCCTCTTTACACCGCCTGCAGCCTGCCCCTTTACACCGCCTGCAGTCTGCCTCTTTACACCGCAGTACACCGCCTGCAGCCTGCCTCTTTACACCGCCTGCAGCCTGCCTCTTTACACCGCCTGCACCCTGCCTCTTTACCCCGCAGTACACCGCCTGCAGCCTGCCTCTTTACACCGCCCGCAGCCTGCCTCTTTACACCGCCCGCAGCCTGCCTCTTTACCCCGCCTGCAGCCTGCCTCTTTACCCCACAGTACACCGCCTGCAGCCTGCCTCTTTACCCTGCAGTACACCGCCTGCAGCCTGCCTCTTTACACCGCCTGCACCCTGCCTCTTTACCCCGCAGTACACCGCCTGCAGCCTGCCTCTTTACACCGCCCGCAGCCTGCCTCTTTACACCGCCTGCAGCCTGCCTCTTTACACCGCAGTACACCGCCCGCAGCCTGCCTCTTTACACCGCCTGCAGCCTGCCTCTTTACCCCGCAGTACACCGCCCGTAGCCTGCCTCTTTACACCACAGTACACCGCCTGCAGCCTGCCTCTTTACACCACAGTACACTGCCCGCAGCCTGCCTCTTTACACCGCCTGCAGCCTGCCTCTTTACACCGCGGTACACCGCCCGCAGCCTGCCTCTTTACACCGCCTGCAGCCTGCCTCTTTACACCGCCTGCAGCCTGCCTCTTTACACCGCAGTACACTGCCTGCAGCCTGCCTCTTTACACCGCCCGCAGCCTGCCTCTTTACACCACAGTACACCGCCCGTAGCCTGCCTCTTTACACCACAGTACACCGCCTGCAGCCTGCCTCTTTACACCACAGTACACTGCCCGCAGCCTGCCTCTTTACCCCGCCTGCAGCCTGCCTCTTTACCCCACAGTACACTGCCTGCAGCCTGCCTCTTTACACCGCCTGCACCCTGCCTCTTTACCCCGCAGTACACCGCCTGCAGCCTGCCTCTTTACACCGCCCGCAGCCTGCCTCTTTACACCGCCTGCAGCCTGCCTCTTTACACCGCAGTACACCGCCCGCAGCCTGCCTCTTTACACCGCCTGCAGCCTGCCTCTTTACCCCGCAGTACACCGCCCGCAGCCTGCCTCTTTACACCGCCTGCAGCCTGCCTCTTTACACCGCCTGCAGCCTGCCTCTTTACACCGCAGTACACTGCCTGCAGCCTGCCTCTTTACACCGCAGTACACTGCCTGCAGCCTGCCTCTTTACCCCGCAGTACACCGCCTGCAGCCTGCCTCTTTACCCCGCAGTACACCGCCCGCAGCCTGCCTCTTTACCCCGCAGTACACCGCCTGCAGCCTGCCTCTTTACCCCGCAGTACACCGCCTGCAGCCTGCCTCTTTACCCTGCAGTACACCGCCTGCAGCCTGCCTCTTTACCCCGCAGTACACCGCCCGCAGCCTGCCTCTTTACACCGCCTGCAGCCTGCCTCTTTACCCTGCAGTACACCGCCCGCAGCCTGCCTCTTTACCCTGCAGTACACCGCCCGCAGCCTGCCTCTTTACCCTGCAGTACACCGCCCGCAGCCTGCCTCTTTACCCTGCAGTACACCGCCCGCAGCCTGCCTCTTTACACCGCAGTACACCGCCTGCAGCCTGCCTCTTTACCCTGCAGTACACCGCCCGCAGCCTGCCTCTTTACACCGCAGTACACCGCCTGCAGCCTGCCTCTTTACCCCGCAGTACACCGCCTGCAGCCTGCCTCTGCAGCTTCATTTCCTGCTTCTCTAGCTGTTTATGAACCCTGACATCAGTGCACACCGTCCTGTTGTGCAGCAGGATGTTTCTGCTGAACCTGGTGAAGGTGGAGTTGTGTAGTCAGAGTGTGCTGTAGCTCCACCTATTTTCAGTTGCATGAAGCTTTCTTCAGATTGCATTGTTGCCTGTCCGTCTTACGCTGGTGTGTTAGAGAGCTGTGTGTAGTGTGTGAGAACTGTGTGGTGTGTGTTAGCTGTGTAGTGGGTGTTAGAGCTGTGTGGTGTGTAGTGTGTGTTAGAGCTGTGTTGTGTGTTGTGTGTGTTAGAGCTGTGGTGTGTGTAGTGTGTGTTAGAGCTGTGTTGTGTTTAGTGTGTGAGAGCTGTGGTGTGTAGTGTGTGTTAGAGCTGTGTAGTGTGTGTTAGAGCTGTGTTGTGTTTAGTGTGTGTGAGAGCTGTGGTGTGTAGTGTGTGTTAGAGCTGTGTTGTGTTTAGTGTGTGTGAGAGCTGTGGTGTGTAGTGTGTGTTAGAGCTGTGTTGTGTTTAGTGTGTGTGAGAGCTGTGGTGTGTAGTGTGTGTTAGAGCTGTGTTGTGTTTAGTGTGTGTGAGAGCTGTGGTGTGTAGTGTGTGTGAGAGCTGTGGTGTGTGTTAGAGCTGTGTTGTGTGTGGTGTGTGTTAGAGCTGTGGTGTGTAGTGTGTGTTAGAGCTGTGTTGTGTGTAGTGTGTGTGTGAGAGCTGTGGTGTGTGTAGTGTGTGTGTGAGAGCTGTGTTGTGTGTAGTGTGTGTGAGAGCTGTGGTGTGTAGTGTGTGTTAGAGCTGTGTTGTGTTTAGTGTGTGTGAGAGCTGTGTTGTGTAGTGTGTGTTAGAGCTGTGTAGTGTGTAGTGTGTGTTAGAGCTGTGTGGTGTGTAGTGTGTGTTAGAGCTGTGTGGTGTGTAGTGTGTGTTAGAGCTGTAGTGTGTGTTTCAGGTAGAGAAGCCCTGCAGCAGTAACCCCGCGGAGAGGCTGCTGTACCCCTCTAAAGACCTGCGGCAGCCCAAGCTCCCCGTCCCCAAACCCCCAGCCCGACCCAAACTCAAACCCGCCGCGCCGCTCCCGTCCCCCGGGCCGAGGGCCCCGGGGGGGGCGGCTCTGGCTCCGGAGCTCAAGCAGAAGCTGGCGCTGCTCCTGGGCAGGTACGCCAGCGGCCTGTGGGCCCACGCCCTGCCCAAACTCTTCCAGGAGACCTACAAGAGCCCGCTGCCCGCGCACGTGCTGGGCGAGCTCGCCCTGCTGGCGGACATCTGCACGGTGGAGTACCCCATGCCCGACAACACGCGCAAGGCCATCCTGTACGCCCGCGAGCCCGCGGACGCCGCCGCCCGCCCCCGCGCCCGCCAGGAGGCCGGGCGCCGCCTCAGCAGCCAGGCCGTGCCCCCCCTCGCCCTCCCCGCCGAGGAGTACCCCTCCGTGCTGGTGGTGGAGGCCGGCAGCACCAACAGCGTGGTCCTCAGGCAAGGCCCCGTCCCCACGTCCTGCCCCGCCCCCTGTCCTGCCCTGCTCTGCCCCTTGTCCTGCTCCACCCCCCTGTGCTGCTCTGCCCCCTATCCTGCTCCACCCCCCTGTCCTGCCCCGCTCTGCCCCCTGTCCTGCTCCACCCCCCTGTGCTGCTCTGCCCCCTGTCCTGCTCCACCCCCTATACTGCAGAATGCTGACAATGTTTTCTGAGCTAACAGCGTAGACATGGTTCTTGTTGGGGTCGTATAAACACTGCTTGTGCTAGTTTAACACTGCTTGTGCTAGTTTAGCACTGCTTGTGCTGATTTAGCACTGCTTGTGCTAGTTTAACACTGCTTGTGCTGATTTAGCACTGCTTGTGCTAATTTAACACTGCTTGTGCTGATTTAACACTGCTTGTGCTAGTTTAGCACTGCTTGTGCTGATTTAGCACTGCTTGTGCTAGTTTAACACTGCTTGTGCTAGTTTAACACTGCTTGTGCTGATTTAGCACTGCTTGTGCTGATTTAACACTGCTTGTGCTAGTTTAGCACTGCTTGTGCTGATTTAACGCTGCTTGTGTGGAGTGTGTTGTGCACGTATAATGTGTGGTATGGAGTGTGTGTTGGGTTTGTGTTGTCATACAGTGTGTGTGTTGGGTTTGTGTTGTCATACAGAGTGTGTGTTGGGCTTGTGTTGTCATACAGAGTGTGTGTGTGGTGCGCGTACTCGGTGGCTGACCCATGGCGCCCCCTGCAGGTACATTGGGGAGGGCTACTCTCAGGCTCAGGAGCAGCTGGAGGATGAGATGAGGGAGTTCTACAGCCAGGCCGGCGCGGGGAAGGCGCTGCTGAACCCCGCCACGGGCCAGCTGGCCGCCGTGCGTGCCGAGGAAGAGGAGGAGGTGCTGCGCGCCCAGGTGCGCGAGGTCACCGCCGACAGGGTCAAGGTAGGAGCGCTGCGGTACTCACCCACGCGGCGGCCATTTTGTGTTAGCGTGCCCCGTGGTGGAGCTGCCTCAGCCTGCTGTTCTGTGGCGACTCGCAGGTGTACTACGTGGATCACGGCTTCACTGAGGTCATCAGCAAGGGGAAGCTCCTGGAACTGCACGAGAAGTTCTTCAGGCTGCCCTTCCAGGCCGCCAAGTGCAAGCTCGCCGGTGAGTGCAGTGCCGCGTCCTGTTGGTAGGGGGCAGTGTTTTGTACTCCAGTTCTGGGGGGCTATGGTATCTGCTGGGTTTGTTGGTTTCCCTTACCTGCCAGTTTAGAACCTTGGAAACAAAGTTTGTGAACTCTAGCCAGTAGGTGACTGAAATGAGGCACGAGAGTTGGTGAGTGTCGGTGAGTGTGAGGGTCGGTGTGTGTGAGGGTCGGTGAGTGTGAGGGTCGGTGAATGTGAGGGTCGGTGAGTGTCGGTGAGTGTGAGGGTTGGTGTGTGTGAGGGTCGGTGGATGTGAGAGTCGATGAATGATTGTTGGTGAGTGTGAGGGTCGGTGTGTGTGAGGGTCGGTGTGTGTGAGGGTCGGTGAGTGTCGGTGAGTGTGAGGGCCGGTGAGTGTGAGGGCCGGTGTGTGTGAGGGTCGGTGGATGTGAGGGTCAGTGAGCGTGAGGGTCGGTGAGCGTGAGGGTCGGTGAATGAGGGTCGGTGAGTGTGAGGGTCGGTGAGTGTGAGGGTCGGTGAGTGTGAGGGTCGGTGAGTGTGAGGGTCGGTGGATGTGAGGGTCGGTGAGTGTGAGGGTCGGTGGATGTGAGGGTCGGTGGATGTGAGAGTCGATGAATGATTGTTGGTGAGTGTGAGGGTCGGTGAGTGTGAGGATGTGAGAGTCGGTGTGTGTGAGGGTCGGTGAGTGTGAGGGCCGGTGAGGGTGTGAGGGTCGGTGAGTGTGAGGGTGTGAGGGTCGGTGAGTGTGAGGGCCGGTGAGGGTGTGAGGGTCGGTGAGTGTGAGGGTGTGAGGGTCGGTGAGTGTGAGGGCCGGTGAGGGTGTGAGGGTCGGTGAGTGTGAGGGTGTGAGGGTCGGTGAGTGTGAGGGCCGGTGAGGGTGTGAGGGTCGGTGAGTGTGAGGGTGTGAGGGTCGGTGAGTGTGAGGGTCGGTGAGTGTGAGGGTGTGAGGGTCGGTGTATGTGAGGGTGTGAGAGTCGGTGAGTGTGAGAGTTGGTGGATGTGAGGGGTGGTGGATGTGAGGGTCGGTGAGTGTGAGGGTTGGTGGATGTGAGGGTCGGTGAGTGTGAGGGTCGGTGAGTGTGAGGGTGTGAGGGTCGGTGAGTGTGAGGGTCGGTGAGTGTGAGGGTCGGTGAGTGTGAGGGTTGGTGGATGTGAGGGTCGGTGAGTGTGAGGGTCGGTGAGTGTGAGGGTGTGAGGGTCGGTGAGTGTGAGGGTTGGTGGATGTGAGGGTCGGTGAGTGTGAGGGTCGGTGAGTGTGAGGGTGTGAGGGTCGGTGAGTGTGAGGGTCGGTGAGTGTGAGGATGTGAGGGTCGGTGGATGTGAGGGTCGGTGAGTGTGAGGGTTGGTGGATGTGAGGGTCGGTGAGTGTGAGGGTCGGTGAGTGTGAGGGTGTGAGGGTCGGTGAGTGTGAGGGTGTGAGGGTCGGTGAGTGTGAGAGTCGGTGAGTGTGAGGGTCGGTGGATGTGAGCACCCTAAGCGGAGCTGGGCATGCCGTTCTCAGGGCTGGAGCCCTTCTGCCAGGACCCGGCGGTGCTCCAGAGCTTCGAGGCCCTGGCCGGTGGGAAGATCCTGCTGGCGGAGATCCTGGAGCGGGGCGACACGCCCCTGGTGGTGCTGTACGACACGTCGCAGGATGATGATGTCAACATCAACACCGCCTGCCTGAAGGCCGTGCACGACAAGTCCCTGGGGAACCCCCTGCAGGTGGAGTGGGGGGGTCTCCCCCAGACTCGCTCTCTCTCTGTCCCTCTCTCTCTCCTTCATTTTCTCTCTCTCCCTCTCTCTATCTCTTCCCCTCTCTTTCTCTGTCTCTCTCTCTCCTCTCTCTCCTCCTCTCTGTTCTCTCTCCCTCTCTCTATTCTCTCTTTGTCTCTCTCCCCCATTCTTCTCTCTAATAGACATGTCTCCTGTGAAATCTTCATTAATTGCTCTAAGTAGTAATTGCATGTGTAATCCTCCACATATGATACTTTACTATATATGTAGTACAGTTTTCCTGCAGTCATTGTGTACCTACAGATCTGACAGTGCACCGACAATAATTCCCTGGGCCTGCAGATGGCAGTATAACTCAGCATTAACAGGTCAGGAACAAGAGTAGACAGTGCTCAAAGATAGCAGTGCTACGGAGTCAGGCTGTGCTTGTACATGAATCCAGATGTGCTAGTAAGTCTGAGAATATTCTGAACATGTAAGCGCTAGTGAAGGACCTACCAGTAAGCACTGCTGTAATTAAATGGTGTCTGTAGTCATACTGACCTGATGCTCACTGTGAAGGGTAGAGAATATGTTTGTGTAGAGCAGGTCTGTGCTTTCTGGCTGTTCTCACGCACACCTGAGGTGAGTTGGTTTTCCTGCATGTAAGCGCGGTGTCTTTGGTCCCGCAGGTGAACAGCATCTACGCCAACGTCTCGGTGACCAACGTGTGCTCCGACGGAACCGTCTTCTGCCACCTGCCCTCGCGAGGCCAGGCCAAGCTGAGCAGCATCCTGGAGAAGGCCGAGGCCTACTTCCTCTCGCAGGTCACCCCCGCCTGTTTCCCCGCTTCCTGTCTGCAAACCTCCCCTTTACCTCAGAGTCACTGAACTGAGTTCTGCGCCCAGTGTGGATGCGAATTTTGAGTGTTGCTCCCAGGCTGGTGGAATTGGGAGTAAGTGGTGATGTCATTTCCTGTGTCGCAGGTGACTCCTGAATTCCTGGTGTCCAAGCCGTTCTGTGGGAAGTGTTGCCTGGCACGGTATAAGGGCAAGTGGGCAAGAGTGGAGGTAAGAGCAGCTGTGATTCACTATGGGCCCTGTAGGCCAGTTCTGCTTCTGTAAGGGCCCTGTAGGCCAGCTCTGCTTCAGTATGGGCCCTGTAGGCAAGCTGAGCTTCAGTAAGGGCCCTGTAGGCCAGCTCTGCTTCAGTAAGGGCCCTGTAGGCCAGCTCTGCTTCAGTATGGGCCCTGTAGGGCTGCTGAGCTTCAGTAAGGGCCCTCTAGGGCAGCTCTGCTTCAGTAAGGGCCCTGTAGGCCAGCTCTGCTTCAGTAAGGGCCCTGTAGGGCCGCTGAGCTTCAGTAAGGGCCCTGTAGGGCAGCTCTGCTTCAGTAAGGGCCCTGTAGGGCAGCTGAGCTTCAGTAAGGGCCCTGTAGGGCAGCTCTGCTTCAGTAAGGGCCCTGTAGGGCAGCTCTGCTTCAGTATGGGCCCTGTAGGGCAGTTCTGCTTCAGTAAGGGCCCTGTAGTGCCGCTGTGCTTCAGTAAGGGCCCTGTAGGGCAGTCCTGCTTCAATAAGGGCCCTGTAGGTCAGTTCTGCTTCAGTATGGGCCCTGTAGGGCCGCTGAGCTTCAGTAAGGGCCCTGTAGTGCCGCTGAGCTTCAGTAAGGGCCCTGTAGGGCCGCTGAGCTTCAGTAAGGGCCCTGTAGGGTAGCTCTGCTTCAGTAAGGGCCCTGTAGGGCCGCTGAGCTTCAGTAAGGGCCCTGTAGGGTAGCTCTGCTTCAGTAAGGGCCCTGTAGGCCAGCTGTGCTTCCGTAAGGCCCTTGTCTGTTCCCCTCTCTCAGATCACTAACCTGCATGGCAGCCGGGTCCTGGACATCCTGTTTGTGGACCTGGGCGTTCCTGCGTCTGTGGAAGTTATTGAGCTGCGGGAGATCCCGCCCCCTTTCCTGCGTGAGCTCATGGCCATCCCGCCCCAGGTCAGCCGTCCACATCATGCATGGGGGGCGGGGGGGGTGTGGTCTGATTCATGTTTTTAGACTGTAAAAGTGCTTCACTTTGTAGTAACTGGGGATGGTTTTGTTATATACACATGACTTCTGTTATTATTTTTTGGATTGGCAAGTAAGCTATGTTTAAATGTTGAGATGTACAGGGGTGACTGATTGGTAGAGCAGTGTGTATGTAGTGCAGTGGCTCAGAGCTGTAAGTACAGCAGTGCCCCCTGTCACCTGTCCCCTGATTTGTCCACTGCCCCTGAATCACCCCCTGATTTGTTCACTGTCCCTGAATCGCCCTCTTCCTCCTCAGGCCATTAAATGCTGCCTGGCAGACCTGTCTGTGAGCAGGGGCTCCTGGACCCCTGACGCCGTGCTGTGGCTCAGAGACGCCGTGCTCAACTCCACCGACTGCAGCATGAAGGCCAGTATCCCCACAGCTCCCCCTAGGGCAGTGGAGGGGAATTTCAGATCTGCTCTTGTGTGTGGGTGTGTGTGTGAATGGGGCGGAGCTGAGGTGTGTGCACATCCCGGTGAGGCCCTCTCAGGTGAGCTCACCTGGCCGCCCCGCCCTGCAGGTATGCCAGCTGGATGAAGCGCGGGGCCTGGTGCAGGTCTGCCTGTTCAGCAGCAGTGCCCTCGACCCCCAGACCAGCATCAACCAGCAGCTGCTGGAGTCCAGCCTGTGGAAACGCCCGACTGATGTCGCCATGAGCAACAGCGAGACCACGCCCCCTGCGGCCAAACCAGCTCTGCCCCCGCAGTGGGAGACCGGCGACGCCCCCGCAGCCCCCTCCCCCGCTGCCCCTGCTGCCCCCGTCCCCACCGCCCCCCCTGCCCCGCTCCAGCTGCCCCCACTCATGCAGCTGCCCCAGCCGGGGCACAACATGGACATCTATGTGTCTGTGGCGTGCCACCCCGGGCACTTCGTGCTGCAGCCCTGGCAGGACCTGTACAAGCTGGTGGTGCTCATGGGCGAGATGATCCTCTACTACAACAAGATGGAGGAGAAGCAGCTCATCAAGGTGGAGAAGAACCAGATCTACGCCGCCAAGGTGGAGAGCAAGTGAGTTGTGCCTGGGGGGGTGGGGGGGGAGCCTGAAATAGCAGGCAGGTCACTGTGTGCTCCAGTGAGATCCTGTGTACTGCTGGTCTGATTTGTGTTTATTCACTTTAAGAGTTACAGCTGCAGTAATACAATCACCAGATTCAAATCTGCTTTTCTCTCACTGTAATGAAACAGAGTCTAGTTGTAATCCAGTGTTGGTCAAAGACAGCCTGATTTGTTTTTGAATGACAAAGTAATAATTTAATTTAGCCCGATTATTTTTGAGATGTGACATTATAGCGGCATGTATTAGTAAGCTCATGGTTGACAGGTAATTGTTTTTGTGTCTGTACAGAACGTTATCCTGTGGTGTAATCTGAGTGAACTGGTGTTTGTTTGTACAGTTGATTATTTAATTGGTGTGCCTGGTGGACAGACCTGTACACACACCTGCCCCTCATTAACATAACGACCCCCCCCCCAGCTGGCACCGGGTGCTGGTGAAGGGCGTTTTGACCAACGGGCTGGTGTCTGTGTACGAGCTGGACTACGGGAAGCACGAGCTGGTGGACTGCTCGCAGCTGCAGCCACTCATCAACGAGTTCCGCCAGCTGCCCTTCCAGGGCATCACTGCGCAGCTGGCAGGTAAGGCCCCCACACCCCGCCGTCCCCTCGCCCCGCCCTGCCCTGCCTCTGCTGCCCTGACGCCCCTCCCCCTCTGCCTCAGGCCCTGCCTCTGCTGCCCCGACGCCCCTCCCCCTCTGCCTCAGGCCCTGCCTCTGCTGCCCCGACGCCCCTCCCCCTCTGCCCAAGCCCCGCCTCTGCTGCCCCGACGCCCCTCCCCCTCTGCCTCAGGCCCTGCCTCTGCTGCCCCGACACCCCTCCCCCTCTGCCCAAGCCCCGCCTCTGCTGCCCTGACGCCCCTCCCCCTCTGCCCAAGCCCCGCCTCTGCTGCCCTGACGCCCCTCCCCCTCTGCCCAAGCCCCTCCCCCTCGGCCTCAGGCCCCGCCTCTGCTGCCCCGATGCCCCTCCCCCTCTGCCTCAGGCCCTGCCTCTGCTGCCCTTACGCCCCTCCCCCTCTGCTCAAGCCACTCCCCCTCAGCCTCAGGCCCCGCCTCTGCTGCCCATGCACCACCTCCACCTTCTCCCTGTTTAATGTTTCCTTTTCTACCTGTGTCATTAGACAAATGCAGACCTTTTCTAATCTTAGCTGTTGTTCACCACTGATAGATGCTCTTTTTAGAGTAGCAAAAAAAGTATTTCTGTTGTTATTTTGTCACTATACTCCGCCCCCCCACCCCCAGGGGTGAAGCCCAGGCAGTGGTCGGAGGAGGCCTCCATCGTGTTCCGGAACCACGTGGAGAAGAAGCCGCTGGTGGCGCAGGTGGAGTCCGTGCAGGAGGCCCCCCAGCCCTGGGACCGGAAGGTGGTGGTGTACCTGGTGGACACCTCCCAGGAGGAGAAGGATGTGTGGGTGCACGACATCATGGCCGAGCTGGCAGAGGAGCAGAGCCGGGCCGCGTAGCACCCCCACAACCCCCCCCAGGCTTCAGACTGTTACTCAAAGTTCAGTTTACTGCCCCATGCAGTGCCACTGGCATTTACAGAGCAAGTGCTTTATGTGCTCAAAAATCAACTCCACATAACACTCAGATTGCAGTGATTTACGATGGTTTACAAAGGTCTGCTCATTCAATGTTTGTTTTTTTTTGTAAGATATTCAGAATCTATCCAGAGCAAAACTCTTCCTCCTTGGTTTCTACATTACAATGCAGCCATGTGTCTTAATAGCTGTTCTGCTTGGTTGATTGTCTTTTTTTTTCTTCTTACTTTCTTTGTGTGCTGAAATCCTTGGAGTTTTTGAAGAAGCATCACAGTATCTTTACATGTTTGTGTTTCCTTCACCATAGTTTGTGCACATAGGTTATGCGTGCTCGTATCTGAACCCGTGCGCTCGCGGCAGCGCGAGGACAGCCGGATGCATTGTTCTGAATGGAACCGCAGGCAGGGAGTGTTGCTCCAGATGAATATGTATTCTGCATAAACTTGTATGACTGAAAGCAATCCTTTGTTACATGTCAGGTTTACATTAAGGTTAAATGCCCATGTAGAAAGCTGTAGAAGTGGTTAACTAAATTCGTTTTTTTTTTGCTGCACTTTGTTAAATTTAATTAAAAATATGTACATAAAGCAGTGTGTGATACTTTATTTTGTCAGACTTGTCAGGTGAATTTAAATAATGTAGCGTAACTTGGCACCGATCTGTAAAATATGTACATTTGCGAAGCGGCGCGAGAGTTACGCTGTGAGCATTATTTAACAAGAGGTCACCATTTCTATTTAACCATGTTCAAAGAACGACGTGATCTTTCAGAGTGGTGCCCACGTTTAAATCTCGGCTCCGAGAGAACGCGGTCAAAGATGACATCACTTGACTGGCAGGCCGGTGGAGGGCAGGACACCGAAGACTCCATCTGAGATCTGGCAGCGCTGTCCTCCGAGGGGTAGCACGCGTGGAAAAACCTCACCAGTAAAGTCCGCAAGCTCGCGCCGACCGCACCTGTCCGCCGAGAATTCGTGGGGTTTTGTGCGGTTACCCTCGGTAGTTCTCGCCTGTGAGGTAAGGAGAATTTATTCGCCGTTTCAAACCCGCACGTTTGTGTGACTTTCCCGTCTGCCGCGAAAAGCAACCATATCTGGTCAAACTATTCAGCTGTCACAAAGCGAGACCCGCTCGCTATAAATAGACTGTGGTAGCCAATGGAAAAGTGTTGCGGGTCGGCCGGCGAAATTATTTCGCTGACCGTCGATAACGTTTTGTACTATTATATTTTTGGTGCATTTTAATCGCATTTATCTTGAGTAAATTCTGTAAGATAATGTGATATAATATCACGGACCTGTTGATTAGCTATAGTGCAAGTGATTTCGCTAGACCTTGTACACATTTGTTGAATTAATGCATGGATAGCCTACTAGTTTACATAAAATTCGCGATTCAATGGTCGTTTAAATGATTTGGAACAACCCATCTTAACGTATCTTCTACAGTTCACATAAGCCATTTTCATTAAAGGAAAAATTGCAATAAACTGAAACTAATAGATTTCGTACGTGCAAACTTGCTCAGATCGCCGGTGAGTTTTAGCATTGAAACAAACTTGTGGTTATGTGTTTGCTATTTTAATCGAGTAGGCTATTGTGCAGGGTAGTACCAATATCCGCAAATACTGATAAGCGCAAAAGTTATATTGAAATCCTTAGTATTTAAATTTCCTGAAAGGCAACGCTTTTAACGGGATGTTTTCCCCAACCATAAATGACGGTCCACTAATTAAACGCCTGTTTTTGCGTATAGACTAAATTTGACATAAATAGTAGCCTGTCGGTGAAAAACAAGTTGTCCCTGAAGCTGAATATTTATTTTACACATATCCTGACTGAAATACTAAACAGGCTGCTTTTCTAAACCGCGACAGTCATTTTAACATAGCCTAGTTTTATATGTGTGATTTTAAGAACGAATGTGTTAAATGTTGATAAAGTCATTGGTCTTGAAGGCTACGGTTGGGGAGAAAACAGTGAGCCAAACTGAGCGTGTCGTCGTCATGTTCCGTCAAGGTCTGAGGGTCTACCAGTAAGTCCCGACACGAATTCCAATAAACGGGCACAGCCTCGTTAACGAGCTAAATCCCCGGACTTGTCTAAATATCCTGCCAGTGTGCGTAACAAGGCTTTAATAAATTAAAAAAAAAAACCAGCTGGTTGGCAGATACAACTTATTTTCCTTCTGCTCCAGCATAACGGACTCCACTTCTGGGGGGGGGGGGGGGGAGAATCTGTTTTGTCAACAGTGTAGCCGCTTTGACATTTCATCCAAGGGAACAAAAAGAACGGTCTAGGCCTGATATTGGGCTTAAATAGGCTGAATCTGCCAGTGCTGAGTTTAACTGTTTGCGGCCTGCTCGGCAGGACCCAGCTCGTTTCAGTTTGTCCCAGTGAAAACCAGGCCTAAAAATAAGCACTGTTCCCTGAATGTCTAGGATGTGAGCGAGGGGGTTGTTTTTATCAGCTGTTTGCCGGGTGTTGGAGTTCGGGGGGGGGGGGGGGGCATGGGCACCCCCCATGCGCTTGGCCTTGAAGCAGGAGGGACTTGCTTGCTGCTTCCTCTTTTTACACCCTGTTCCTCCCTGATGAGCTGGGGGCCACATACCTGCCCTGCACCCTCAGCAGCTGGGTAGGAGCAGGGCAGGAAGAGGAACCTGCAGACTTATGGCTCGGGGCCAAGTGTCCGAGAGGGGTAGTGCTGCGCAGGGATCAGTTGAGACATCCGGCTCGTAGTGGATTAGGGTCAGGCTGTGTGCAGGGGAAACTGGTCCTGGATCAGTGCTTCTTCTCTGAGGTGCTGTATCATTGCAGGCCCAGATCTCAGGCGGTGATTAGGAGCTTAAACCATGCGCTGCCCGGGGCTGATGCTCCTGTCTCTTCTGTCCTCCTCTCCTTGCAGACGCTTTCCATCTCAAACGCCGTGCGGGAGGACACCTCGTCGCCAGGTTCTTTTTTTTTTTCTCCCCTCCTGTCTTTCCCCCCCCTTCCTCCTCCGCCATGTCGTACAGGAAGGAAATGGAGAAGTACCGGGACGTGGACGAGGACGAGCTGCTGAAGAAGCTCTCCGAGGAGGAGCTGCGCATGCTGGAGGACGAGCTGGAGGAGCTGGACCCCGACGTGAGTCACCATGGTTACCTGCACATCACACCTGTACACTTACCTGCGTACCGCATCTATAAACTTACTGTACACCACACCTGTACACTTACCTGTGTACCGCATCTATAAACTTACTGTACACCACACCTGTACACTTACCTGTGTACCGCATCTATAAACTTACTGTACATCACACCTGTACACTTACCTGTGTACCGCATCTATAAACTTACTGTACACCACACCTGTACACTTACCTGTGTACCGCATCTATAAACTTACTGTACATCACACCTGTACACTTACCTGCATACCGCATCTATAAACTTACTGTACACCACACCTGTACACTTACCTGCGTACCGCATCTATAAACTTACTGTACATCACACCTGTACACTTACCTGTGTACCGCATCTATAAACTTACTGTACATCACACCTGTACACTTACCTGTGTACCGCATCTATAAACTTACTGTACATCACACCTGTACACTTACCTGTGTACCGCATCTATAAACTTACTGCACACCACACCTGTACACTTACCTGCGTACCGCATCTATAAACTTACTGTACACCACACCTGTACACTTACCTGTGTACCGCATCTATAAACTTACTGTACATCACACCTGTACACTTACCTGTGTACCGCATCTATAAACTTACTGTACATCACACCTGTACACTTACCTGTGTACCGCATCTATAAACTTACTGTACATCACACCTGTACACTTACCTGTGTACCGCATCTATAAACTTACTGCACACCACACCTGTACACTTACCTGCGTACCGCATCTATAAACTTACTGTACACCACACCTGTACACTTACCTGCGTACCGCATCTATAAACTTACTGTACACCACACCTGTACACTTACCTGCGTACCGCATCTATAAACTTACTGTACATCACACCTGTACACTTACCTGTGTACCGCATCTATAAACTTACTGTACATCACACCTGTACACTTACCTGCGTACCGCATCTATAAACTTACTGTACATCACACCTGTACACTTACCTGCGTACCGCATCTATAAACTTACTGTACATCACACCTGTACACTTACCTGTGTACCGCATCTATAAACTTACTGTACACCACACCTGTACACTTACCTGTGTACCGCATCTATAAACTTACTGTACATCACACCTGTACACTTACCTGTGTACCGCATCTATAAACTTACTGTACATCACACCTGTGAACGTACCTGCATGTCAGCTATACATTTTAGGCACCAGACACTTTTATCCTGAGCGACTTATCCAGGGGACTCTTTTTGCTCAAAATGCATTTTAGACAGTCTGAGCGTTTTTGTAGGCAAGATAAGGAGGACCGGCCAGCGCGTGGTCTGTGCGCGCAGTTAAGTGGGGTCCCTCCGCCCTGTGGGGGCCCCTCCACCCTGCGCAGGGTCGCCTGCATGCGGCGACGCGTCGGATCGCAGCTGTAACAGCACTGCCTGTCATCACCTGCTCCTGAGCCTCTGTGGCCTTTCTCCTCCACGCGCTGAGCTCCTGGACCCGTCGCACTGACCTCAGATCAGCCGCCGCTGTCTGTATCCCAACCTTATCCATTATTGCCCCACTGGGGACAAATAAAGTTCTTCTACTACTACTACTACTACTACTCCTAAACGGGAAAAACTGACTCTGGATTAGACTTCTAGTTCAGCTTCGGTCATCCTTGATGTGTCCTTGGCTGCTGTTGTTCTTATCAGCGTTGGTGATGTTGCTGGGCTTGGAGCGGTTCAGAGAGGGTTCGTATGAAGGGTTGGGTGACGTGTTAAGGTGAGGAGGTGTTCGGGGGGTTGTGTGATGCGTGACTCACAGTCAGAGGGGTGACGTGTTAAGGTGAGGAGGTGTTCAGGGGGTTGTGTGATGCGTGACTCACAGTCAGAGGGGTGACGTGTTAAGGTGAGGAGGTGTTCGGGGGGTTGTGTGATGCGTGACTCACAGTCAGAGGGGTGACGTGTTGAGGTGAGGAGGTGTTCGGGGGGTTGTGTGATGCGTGACTCACAGTCAGAGAGCGCAGGACGCTCCGCTGGCGTCCAGCCGGGCCGCGCGGACAGAAACCCCCATGAGGCCGAGCGTGCTTCCGCGCGCGTATCGAGTAGCGTCGCCATCTGGAGATGCGATCGCGAGCCTCCGCAGTGGCCCTGGGCTCAGGCGCTATCATTAGCCGCTGTCCTGCGGTGCTAACAGGGCTAAGAATAGTGCGTTTGAGGGGGCTGGGCTGCGTTAGCACCACTCGGGCCTTGCTAGCTCCTGTTTGCTCTTCTCAGGGGTTCTGTAGAGGCGGGGTGACATAGCCCCCCCCCCCCCTCCCCCACGCCCTCATTCCGTCGCCTCGCCGCATTAAACAGATAAAAACGTAACTTCAGTAGCGCGGGTGTGTGAGCGGCGGACAGCGTGCTGATTGCGTGTTGACCGTTTCGTCCTGTTTGACAGCAGTGATATCTGACACCGCTCTTACCCAGGGGTCTGGTGCAGAGCAGGGCCGGTGATAAGCAGTGCATTGTTCCAGTAATGACTCCGTTATTTTTAGCCTCCATGGCTGCCATGGCTCACTCACTTCCTGTGTTTGGCCCCGATGGCAGCTCTCGCTCGCTCACTTCCTGTGTTTGGTCCTGGTGGCGCTCACTCACTTCCTGTGTTTGGTCCTGGTGGCGCTGACTCACTTCCTGTGTTTGGTCCTGGTGGCGCTCACTCACTTCCTG
>CM077288.1:68600972-68603472 GCA_039654925.1 Anguilla pacifica
TAACTTTTGCGTGTTTTTGTGCATGTGCGTGTGCACCATCTGATCATTCCTAACTCTCTACCCCACCCACGGCAAGGCTAACCCATTAAGGTTCTGTCAGTGTTTCTCTAACGTTGTAACAGCATTACTTCAGTGTCTGGACTCCTCTAATGGCAGCCCCAGCCCTGCATGTTCCTCTCCTAATCTGAGGCGTCAGACGCACGTGGCGGTTTGCACCCGAGCCTGGCGCAGATGTCCTGGCCTTCTGCAGTCGTCCTGTGGGCGATGGCTGGCAGTGGGCTGGTGTGTTTGAGCTGTGCTGCTCTGATGACTGGTGTGTTTGAGCTGAGCTGCTCTGATGACTGGTGTGTTTGAGATGTGTTGCTCTGATGACTGGTGTGTTTGAGATGTGTTGCTCTGATGACTGGTGTGTTTGAGCTGAGCTGCTCTGATGACTGGTGTGTTTGAGCTGAGCTGCTCTGATGACTGGTGTGTTTGAGATGTGTTGCTCTGATGACTGGTGTGTTTGAGATGTGTTGCTCTGATGACTGGTGTGTTTGAGCTGTGTTGCTCTGATGACTGGTGTGTTTGAGCTGTGTTGCTCTGATGACTGGTGTGTTTGAGCTGTGTTGCTCTGATGACTGGTGTGTTTGAGCTGTGTTGCTCTGATGACTGGTGTGTTTGAGCTGTGCTGCTCTGATGACTGGTGTGTTTGAGCTGAGCTGCTCTGATGGCTGGTGTGTTTGAGCTGAGCTGCTCTGATGGCTGGTGTGTTTGAGCTGAGCTGCTCTGATGACTGGTGTGTTTGAGATGTGTTGCTCTGATGACTGGTGTGTTTGAGCTGTGTTGCTCTGATGACTGGTGTGTTTGAGATGTGTTGCTCTGATGACTGGTGTGTTTGAGCTGTGTTGCTCTGATGACTGGTGTGTTTGAGCTGTGTTGCTCTGATGACTGGTGTGTTTGAGCTGTGCTGCTCTGATGACTGGTGTGTTTGAGCTGAGCTGCTCTGATGGCTGGTGTGTTTGAGCTGAGCTGCTCTGATGGCTGGTGTGTTTGAGCTGAGCTGCTCTGATGACTGGTGTGTTTGAGATGTGTTGCTCTGATGACTGGTGTGTTTGAGCTGTGTTGCTCTGATGACTGGTGTGTTTGAGCTGAGCTGCTCTGATGACTGGTGTGTTTGAGATGTGTTGCTCTGATGACTGGTGTGTTTGAGCTGGGGGGAGGGGGGCAGGTGCTGTGCCGTACGGTGGAATGGACATGGCATTTGGCTTCCTGCTGAACTTTCCCGAGCCAATGATTGACATTTTGTTTCTTCTTTTCACTTTCACCACCATTCTCTCTCACTCCATCATTCTATCTCTCTTTCTTGGTTCTCCATGCTCTCTACCTTTCACACTTTCATGTTCTTACTGTCTGTCTCTCTCTTTGTCGTTTTCTTTTTGTCTCTCTGTCCCTCCTTCCCTCCCCACTCTCTCTCTCTCTCCCCTCGCTCCCTCTCTCTCTCTCAGCCATCCTGGGGATGCACACCCTGATGAGTAACCAGCAGTACTATGAGGCCCTGGCCAGCAGCACCATCGTCAACAAGCAGGGCTTAAACAGTGAGTCCCCCAGCCTCAGCCGTGCCCCGCCAATGCACAGCCTCAGCCTCAGACTCAGCCTCAAAATCAGCCTCAGTCATGCCCTGCTAATGCTCAGCCTCAGACTCAGACTCAAAATCAGCCTCAGCCTCAGCCTCAGTCATGCCCTGCTAATGCTCAGCCTCAGACTCAGACTCAGCCTCAGCCTCAAAATCGGCCTCAAAATCAGCCTCAGCCTCAGACTCAGACTCAGCCTCAGTCATGCCCCGCTAATGCACAGCCTCAGCCTCAGACTCAGCCTCAGCCTCAAAATCAGCCTCAGCCTCAGCCTCAGACTCAGCCTTAAAATCAGCCTCAGCCTCAGTCATGCCCTGCTAATGCTCAGCCTCAGCCTCAGCTGTGCCCCGCTAATGCACAGCATAGCCTCAGGATCAGCCTCAGACTCAGACTCAGCCTCAGCCTTTCCCATGTGCATGTAAGAGCGATCTTGCCCGCCCTGCACTCCAGGTGTGATCCAGTGCACTCAGTACAAACCCGTCCCCGACGAGGAGCCCAACTCCACCGATGTCCAGGACACCCTGGAGAAGATCCGCAGCAACGACCCGGACCTGGTGGAGGTCAACCTCAACAACATCAGGGTGAGCGAGCCGCAGTTTCCTGCTTAAATCAGATTAATGGATCCCAGCACCTCTGTGAATGGAGGGAGGGGTGTCTGCAGCATAGTGCATGATGTGAGAGAAATCTCTCATTCTCCCTCTCTCTCTCTCTCCATCTCTCAATCTCTTGCTCTCTCTCTCTTCATCGCTCTCTCCATCTCCCACTCCCTCTCTCTCCAGAACATTCCTGTGCCCACTCTGAAGGCCTACGCAGAGGCTCTGAAGGAGAACACGGTGGTGGAGCGGCTGAGCATTGTGGGAACGCGGAGTAACGACCCGGTGGCCTAC